>JASAOG010000157.1:782500-992500 GCA_030265305.1 Biomphalaria pfeifferi
AGATCTATTTATCAAGGTCCATTTTTATTACATTTTTATTATTTATTATTATTATTTTATTATTTTATCACACAAGAGATATGCCTCCACAAAATCAGAGACTTATTTAAATCAGCGTTGAACTATTCAAACCAGAACAGACTTAATGAGATTACGTTTGAAATACAGTTACTTTTGCACCATCATGCACACTGGATCTTTTTTCAGCTGCCGTAGCTGATCAACATTCATGATTTCCACCAAATTGACCAATGTCCGAGGTATGGAGTACAAAATATCTAGCGTGGCCTTAAGATTCCTTATGTAGCTGTCAGGTGATGTTTCTACCTGCAATCTCAATGAAAGACACAACATTTTTTTAAAACACATTTAGATTGAGTGTACTAAACAAAAGAAAAAAACATTGTGGCCCATTCCAAAGTCAGAACAAGATATATATATATATATATAATTTTATTTTATGATTTTTGTTTTGTCAGGTATAAAAGAAATTGTGCAAAATTACAGCTTGGTGTGGGAGAAATAACGTGTACAAACTTTTTACCAGGCAGACAGACAGAGTGAGCTGATATACGATTTGTAATTCTTCTTCTATAAGGCTGACCAACCTTTGTAAGAGCCATTATTTTGTTCTTATTCACTAATGAATTTTTTTAAAAAGCGGAAAAAATGTTTTTCCTTTCAGACCTTACGATCTATGGGGCAGATAATGTAAACGACATCTGTTTCTGTGGCCCACGGTTAACGGTTTACTTCGTCCGAATGCCCCCCATCCCCCCCAAAAAAACGTCCTGGTTAAGCAAATGTATAAATTTACTTAGAGTGTATACAATTCTAAGGATATAGATCCAGACTTAGAAGATTCGCAAAATGAGCGTCTTTTTATGTATTGAACTCTTTACTCCTGACTACCTGTGGGAATACCTGTGGGAATACCCTGTGGGAATACCCTGTGGGAATACCTGCTGTGTGTTGGTGTATGTCGTTGACCACACTGGGAAAACTCTTCGCTGAACCGTATCATTTTCAAAGTATAAAAAGAAATTAATCTAAATTTGGCAAGGGAACTAGAAAATATTGATCTTGAACAAACTCTTGATCTTCGGGTATCTCCTCATGCAGGGATTGTTCATTACAGAGTTTAATCTTCCTATCTTATATATTTGTCTTTGGGGGAAGAGTAAAGCCCCTTTTATTTGTGTCTAACATTGATTAGTTATTAAGTTATCAGTTGTATAAAGGAGGTAGTGACTACTTTTTTTTTATAAAAAAGTATTTTTATATTTTTCTTATTTGAAATTCATTCATCTTATGTAGATTTTCTATGAAATTTATATTTATCATAAATTAAAATGTACAGATAGACTGTCATTGTTGAAGCATTAGCCATTACTTGGACATTTGACAGCAAAGACTTTATTTTACAAAGCTCGGTCTATCTTGTACAATTTGTTTTGCACGTATTTTCTCCCATTTCCCATTCAAGGCTCAAGTGAAGTTTTGCAGTTATTCATAGTACGTGACAATACATGAGTCAATAACAAATGTTAACCAATAAGTGTTAATTTATTGAATTTGCTGTATATAGAAAAGGAGCTAAACCTCGCAGTATTTATAGATATGAAAGTGCTTCATCAGTTCTTCTCCTTAGATAAGCTTTGTTTTTAAAAAGTAATTTTTAGTATAGAATATAAAATTTTAATTAAATACGGCATGCAAAATCATTAACTATTTTACCAACAGATGTTTTAACAACCCATAAAAAAAAACAAGGTTACAAAAGACAGTTTGTGTGGAAACACAAACTCAAAATCGGCCCCCGAAGTGGTCCACCCAGGCAGGCTTCAATATTTTCAGAAAGAACATCCAAATGAAATTATATCAAAGACAAATGAGAGATAAGAATGGAGAAAGAAGGTTGACAGATCTTGTGTAGTGCCCCAAAGGTACAGCAGATCAAAGGATAGGTGCAAGTGAATGCAAAGTTAGATGTGAACCTGGCCTAACTAGTTCCCCTTTCAGACCTTGTGGTCTATTGGGCAGATGATGTAAAGTTCATCTTTTTTTGTGGCCTACGGTTAACGAGGGTGTCATGTAGCCAGCACAACGACCAACCGCCTTTACTTTTCCCAAACTAATGTAGGATACCCATTGGAGCTCAGTGGACTCAGAGGCGCCCAAAGTTGAAAATCCAAGTCTTCACCAGGATTCGAATCCTGGACCACCGGTTAGGAAGCCAAGCGCTTTACCGCTCAGCCACCGCGCCTCCCTGGCCTAACTGATGAGTTATAATTGATCTAATTGTTTTGAAAAGGCTCAATCTCTTATTCGAATCCTAAAAAATAAAAAAAAAAATTTCGCCTTAAAATAAAAGGTCCAGAAAAATGAAGTTTACAAGATTGCTATTCGTTTTAAATTAGGTCTAATATATAATGCATACTAATTAGCTTTTTCTCTTTAAAAAAACTGCTTGCATAACTGATTTTAAAAATGAGATTTTTCGCTTTCAAAAAAAAAAATAACCGTTGCATCAGAACTTTGAATGGTCTAAGATATTATGATGTCGGATTTTCAATATCTTTTCTAGTTTACGAGATCTAAACGGGACAGACGGACAGACATTTCGCACAAAACTAATAGCGTCTTTTCCCCTTTCGGGGCCGCTAAAAAAGCTTATCAAAGGGAAAGAACCGCTAATTACTGCCATTTATCTGAAAATTACACGGTTTTTAAATCCTTTTCTGTTATATAAAACAAAATTAATTAATTTGTCTTAAATGATTAATTATTGGTTAACGTTTGGATTGATTCATATTTTCATGTTCATACTTCATGCTTTGTTATCCACTATGAATTTTAAAGCAAAATTTCAACTTGATCCGAGAATGGGAAGTGGGAAAAAAGTGTCAAAAACGTAATAAGGCGATTAAATCATCCACATCTCTCATTTAGTAGCATTTATTCCCCTTATTTCGCGATCAAACCAAATAATTATTCACTAACAATTCAATAACTAACTGATTAACATTTTTTATTGATTCATGTCTCGTCAGGTTCAATGAATAATTTTGCAAAGTTTTAATTTGATTCGAGAATGGGAAAGGAAAGAAAAATCACGGTTAACCTTTTAACCAGACAGACAGACAAATAGAGTGAGTTGATGCGGCTTACGACAGTCATAGATAGTCAAGAAAGCAAAATAGCAAGAGCTCCAAGATGAGATGCATCTGGTTGTTTCAAATGTCATATACTGTGTTTATGAAATGTCATACGTTTTGTTTATGAAATGTTGTCTTATTTATTAAATGTCATGTGTCTTGTATGTAAAATGTTAAATGTGTTATTTATTAAATGTCATGTGTCTTGTATGTAAAATGTTAAATGTGTTATTTATTAAATGTCATTGTCTTGTATGTAAAATGTTAAATGTCTTATTTATTAAATGTCATGTGTCTTGTAGGTGAAATGTTACGTGCCTTGTTTATGAAATTTCATATTATAAGTCATATTAATGAAAAATAATGTGTCTTGCTCATGAAATGTCATGTCCCATTTCCTTATTCATGAAATGTTATAATGCGTCTTTTTCATAAAAGATCAAGTCATATGTCTTGTTATGATATGTCCTGTGATATGTCTTGTTCATGAAATATCTTGTGTCTTTTCTAAAATGTCATGTCATATGTCTTGTTTCTGAAATGTCATATGCCATGTTCACACTTCTTGATTACTCACATGACATCTCTTACAGAGGTCGTTCGCACCAATGAATACAGTGATAAGCTTCCAGTCGTTATCAAAGTCAACATTTCTGTTGGTTTTCATGGCCATCACCAGGCGTTCTGCTTGACTCAATATGTTGCTGGGTTAGAAACAGAGCAGAAACAACAAAGTTACAAGAGTCAATAATAACATATAACAATCTGTTTACTATCGCAGCAGAACTTTACGAGGTTATATAGTCATTAATAACATATAACAAAAAGTTTACTATGCCTGCAGAACTTTACAAAGTTATAGTCAATGATAACAAAACAATCATTTAAATATAACTTAAACATATACTCGTTTTTTATCATTTACAAACTCACTCTTGTCTGTCTGGTAAAAAGTTTCTAAACATAATATTTGAAACACCCAATTTCAGATCAAGCTGAAAATTTCGCACAATTATTTCTTTTACCTGACAACAGAAGAATCATTTTTTTAAAATTAACTAATTAGTTAATAAACTATTGGTAATTAATTATTTTGTTTGGTATCTCAAAAAAAGGAAAGAAATAATACTGGACTGCTAAGATGGTATATGATGAATTAGTTCCCTGTATAGATCACCGCTCTAAATTAGACAAAAATATATAACTATCAATCTTCTCTAGTTATTAGTACCTCACTAGCAGAATGGTTAGCACGTCGGCCCGTGGAGGCGTAAGCCACGAGTTCAGGTCGTTCGACCCTTTTTTATGTAAATGTTTTTAAAAACCAATAACGTTGAAATCCACCCAGATATACCTTTCTCTCCCCCCATTTCCCCAACAGATCCAGCTAAGTGGTAGGAAAGCTAAAAGCATCAAATAACGCTAAAAAAAACAATGGGTTAAAGTATTACTAATCGCACATATCGTGTAAGAATAAAAGCTTTTTTGTTGAGTGTTAAAAGTCACTGTAGTTAAACGTACAAAGACAGGTCTCCGGTGATGGCAAAATTCAACTTGGAATCTATGTTGTCCACTCCAGTGGAGTAGCCGTAGATATCAGGATTGTAGTTCTTTAAAATATCTAGGAAAGAGAAAATAAAACAGAATTGTTCAATTGTGACTAGTAAAGGTGTCACATCATTCTTTGGTTCTCACATGACAACCTAGTAAGGCTATTCCACGAATTTTAAAAAATAAATCTTGATTTACAGATGTCTACGAATACAATTTAAAATAGGTCGAACTATTTTTGCAACAATAATTATTTGAACATAAACAAGTTTTATATAATTTTTTTTATTTAGATGTGTAATGTTACCTATATCTCCAAATAATTTGGTAAACTAAACAGTCATAGCTTCATTCAACAAATAAATGAAATAAAAGACCCAGAAAGACACGCTATCAACTTCGCTGCCTATATCAGGAAAGTTCGATCATAGGCTTTAAACAATTGACAATAATACGCCGTGTAATCAAAGGGCTTTGAATTCAAATAATAATACAACTTTTCCTGTACTTCCGGTATATGACTCTTCCATAGATGTTTTTTTTTTTTTTGTTTGTTTGTTTTGTGTGTGCAGAATAACACCTTCAATAGAAAGCGTCTAATTGTTGCCCTTATTCTGACTTAATGTTGCAGCTCAAAGGAAACTGTATCATTTACAATGTAGTATTATTGAATTTTAAAAGAAATCTTTAGAACCAGTTTCATCATATGATGCTAAATTTCTTTCTTTCCATTTTTTTAATTTAAAAAATAAGAAAAAAAATCTATTTCAATAGTTTGTTCAGAATGACTAAAAAGAAGCTCACTAAAGGGACTAAATCTACTTACTGGGTAAGGATTGAAATGTAAGAAATGTTTCATCTCCCCCTATACTGAAATGATACAAATATTAGAATTGAACACAAAAAAATGGAAATTGTTTTAAAAAAATCAACTAAAAATGGAAGCCACAACTTTTTGTGGTTTAGCATAATTATAGCCCCTGCGTTTAAAAGAGTTTTACCTCCAAGATAATCCTCTAAAGTCATGAAGTAAGGCTGTAAGCTGTCTACTCCCTACAGCGCGACCAGCCTAAAGACAAGAGTAGCAGGTCAGGAATGAAAGTAATATTTTGTTTTTCAATATCATACACCTGAAAGCAGCAGTAACTTTACCTTGTCAGTTCGCTTCCATTTGAACCAAAGTATGTTTTTTTTTAATTTTCTTCTTCAGGGGTCGCAGTATTTTAGCTTTGCTAACATTCATTCAAACACTAAATTTTCTGTGTTTTTTTAGTAAAAAATATTATGGCCGCCAAAATTTCTCCTTTAAGTTTTTGCCCATCACTGCCCTAACTAGATGCCTGTACACTTCATTCAGTCTTTGCATTGAGAACGTCATCCATCTGTGTAGTGCCTGATTACCAAGTCCATATTTTTTTAAAAATTAATGTTCAAATATTTAGTTTATAAAACATTTCTACTTGATGGATAGTTGAATATTGTGTGCCGAGACCATTCGTTAGAGAGGGCCTGAACACTGCAACGTCACAACCTGTGGAGAGTTAAGACCAATAGCTCCTTGCCACGTCATACAGACCTATGACGTGGCAACGAACTATTGGTCTAAACTGCCCGCAGGTTGTGACGTTGCAGGTCAGTGTTCAGGCCCTCTATAACGATTTGTCTCATATGAACACAGTGCCTGTCTAATGTTTGCTGGCGCCCGGGCATTTAAAGAATTAAACAACTTTGCTCATCAAATTATAACAATGCTACTAAAAAGATTTTCAAGTCTCATAGATTTATTTCTTGACCAATGCAGTTCTAGAAACTTCTACTTACCGTCAATGAGTCTCCCAAAGCAGCGATGACATTTATATCAGATGGTCGAAGCTCATGAACTTAAGAAAAAAAATGTGTTTAACTCTTTTTTTTTCTCACATTTGATAAAGATGTAGATGAATGACAATTAATTTCTTTGTGTATCTTGTCTGTTCTTCTGTTGTTTTTTTTTCTATGGAATGTTTTTGTAGTTGATAGAAAAGGATCAGATGGAATCATACATTTAAAATTAGGATCAATAAAACAGTCTAAACCAAGTTCGTATGATTTGAAACACACTATCATTGACACAAAAGTAATTATTTATTCTACTTGTAATAAAAACAAAAGCGAGGGAAATATTTTGATTTTAATATGTAGGATGATGGACCAGAACTCAAGTTGAACGAGTTAAAAGGAATACTTTCCCAAAATAAAATTATAATGAATATAAAAAAATACTTTCACAGAATAAGATTAAAATAAATATCCATTTACCCGATTTAGGTGTACTTGTTTTATTCTTCAATGTGCCTTTGTCACTCTTCACAAGTGAAGTGTTGTTTAGATCTATCCTGACGTTGTGTAACTCTTTTTCAAATGTTTCGTTCACTTGGATTATAAAATCATTTAATTGCTTCTCATAATCATATTCATCATTACTCTCTAGAGATCTAACTTGCTGGAGCTCTTCACAAGGAAATTTCTGATATTAAAAAAATAAAAAACATGTCACGTATTTTCTTGTAATATAGGCCTACTAACACTTGCAAGTACATTACTTAAGTAAAAGTTCAAATACTAGACTTATATAATCTTTAAAAAGTACGCTAATGATTAAACTATGATAGATCATAAATAAGCTCAGTAAATTTAGTTATCTATTTCAAAAATATTTCTTATATTACAATTGTTCAATCAAATCTATCTATCTATCTATCTATCTATATATATATCTATATATATAGTGTAAGTAAAATAAACGTTACTATTGATTACGTCGACACCACAAAGGCTATTAGTAATCATAAAAAAAAGCATTGTTAACGCGTTAACGCCATTATTCACAGAACTACTGACTCCATTTCTACCTTTGATTTAGGAAAAAGTGAATAAAGTTATTAAAAGTTTTGGTGTGTCGTTTCATACCTACAGCTTCTTATTCTATGTATATTACAGCCAGTGAACACCTACTTCTATTAAAGAGATGGATGGTTCAATCAGGAACCTTTCTAAAAGTTTCATAAAGGTCTCATTCTTGCCTAACTCTTCCACAGCATAAGCGACTTCACCTAGTAGTAAACAACGTTGTCATAGTAACACAATGTTATAACAGCTTTTGTTTTTTTCGAAACTTGTGTGTTATGACTGTAAACATTTTCAAAAGTTGTATAATTACATTAATTTTGAAAAGTGTTATAGTCATTACAATTATGAAAAGTGTTATATTGATATACATTTTGAATTGCGTTATAAATTTATTATTATATTAATTTTGAACGAACTGAAGATTAATCAGAGTTATTGTTCTTTAGTGAAAGTGAACCAAAGATGCCTGTTGAAAAGGACGAATAAGAAAAAACTAGGATTTAAAAATAAAAGCCTAGACTCTTACACTCTGGCTCTAGATCTATTAGCACAGAGTCTAGAAGAAAAGGGTAACATTTAAAGACTAAATATACATTAGTTGTGTGCGGTATCAAATGCAGGATAATCAGAACAGTTTTGTTTAAAGTTCACATGGCTAAAGTATGTTTTAAAAATCCAATCTTTATCCTACCTTCGCTAAGTCCCTTGACACTAGAAACCATGATCACTATCAGAAGAACTATGAACTTCAATGTTGCCATTTTTTCATTATTTGCTGTCAATGACTTTGTTCAATAAAGAAAGATGTCACCAAAGCTGCCGCTGAAATAATGACGCTATTGAAAATATCTCAACAATTCGTCTGTCATGAAACAAACAAACACGTATTTTTAGTAACAGCTGACTTGGATAATAATGATTTCTTACATACATCGGAACTAGTAAAACAAAAAACAATGGAGGTAATAATGCTCAAATGAATCTCGTTGATATTTTTGACTCCTTGAAATGGTGCAAATATGAGTTCTAATTATGTATTTCTATTTAAGAAAGAAACACACAGTTGCTTACCTTCCATAGAGAGACTGTAATATGGGCAGCTGAATTGTATATCAATAGTTGTTTAAAGTTTAAAATACACATGAGAAAGTTTTCAACCCAACACATCGGTCAATGTGGAGGAAAATAAAATCACAATAGGGAGCGAGAAGGAGAGAATGTACGCGGAATACAGAAAGAGAAGAGAGAAGGAGAGAATGTACGCGGAATACAGAAAGAGAAGAGAGAAGGAGAGAATGTACGCGGAATACAGAAAGAGAAGAGAGAAGGAGACAGAATGTTTAAGGGTAAGAGATAGTTTTTAAAAAAAGAAAACAATAACAAAATATTTAAAAAAAATTCTTTTGAAAAACGTGGAAGTCTATGCTACACTAACTGAGAAATAAAACTAACACCAAAGATGTCAACAAACATATTGAACATTTGTAGATTCTGAGTACATATTGATTCGTTCAGGGCTATTTAGAATAATGTAAATGTATGTTTTAATTCTTTAATTGTATATTTTAAGCGTTCATAAGAGCTTTATGAACATTTTGTTTTCGAACGCCTAAAGGCAATAGGTAACCACCTTGTGTCTAAACCCCCCATGATTGTCCACACTCAAAACGCATTGATAGTTTAATTGACAGTTCAGTATCACATGAAGTCTGCAGTAAGTATTGACAGTTCAGTATCACATGAAGTCTGCAGTAAGTATTGACTGACAGTTCAGTATCACAATCTCACGACAAAGTCAAGTCAAGTTATATAATTTTTTTTTAACAAAGCTTACCAGTATCTAAGGGGAACAAGCGCTAAACCACTGCCATACATTTCAATACTGCAAAACTAAGCTCCTTTTTCTTTATAAAACAGATAATTAATAATCACTAATTGTATTATCGTTGACTTCGGATAATTATGAAAAAAAAATCAACTTGATCTACGAATGTGAATTGGGAGAAAAAAATGTACAAAATGTAATAAGGGAAATAACTACACACATATTGCCACATCTTTCAAGTAACATTTATTTCCCTTTTGCGTTGTTGAACAAAATAATTAATTAGCAATAATTAACTAACTATTTATTTTTATCCATTCGTGTTTTGTTAGGTACAATAAATAATTGTGTAAAGTTTCAACTTGATCCGAGAAATTGGGTGTGGGAGAAATAGCGTGCACAAAGATTGTACCAGACACAGAGAGAGAGATGATATAAGCTTTGTAAAAACCTATGAAAATGAAAATTCTAAAAAGAACATGCAAATTTAGGTTTGAAGACTAAGTGAGTGTGAATAAAACAACAACAATATGCTTTATTGCAGTGCTTCTGATTATTAACAACCAATACAAAAGAAGTTTACGTTGGCGCCGCAGCGCCAAGCTTTTTTTTTTATATATATATAATGCTGACCTGCAGAAATGCATTATCCTGGCATGAACAGTAAATCATTGTATCTAAAAAAAAAGTGTAGGTTAAATGAAATATAAAGAGACGGGCTGCATGGGTAAATAGTTGGCCTCCTTGCATTGTTTTAGAAGATCTGGGGGGGGGGGGGGGGGATACCATCGCATCCAGGTGCTTTGCCAGCAGCCATGTTCTCTATGGCTTTGTTGAGTTCTGTTATGAAATGAAATGAAAATAAATGACATATAAAGAGACGGGCTGCATGAGTAAATACTGACATATGTATGACTGTAACTGGCTTGAACGTCGTTAAATAGCCTTCATTTTTAAATCAAGACTTCAAGACCTCTTTTTGCGAGCTTTTACACAAAACGATGGTTGAACACCATAGAGCAGCGGTTCTCAACCTTTTATGCTCGGTGACCCCTTTTTACAATTTCCCACTTAGCCACGCCCCTCCCCCCGCACACACACACAGCAATAGAAGAATAGACAATAACAATCCATTTTTTCAATGGTCTATGGCGACCACTGGCAAATCGCCAATCGACCCTCAAGGGGGTCGCGACCCACAGGTTGAGAACCCCTGCCATAGCGAGCTTCGATCGTTTTGTTGTGAGAAAGACGGGCAGAATTTCGTTGGCTGAGACGTCTTGAAATTTCTTCAAAAGAACATTTTGAGTCATGTTCCCGATACAGGCTGAGAAACGTGGCCTTTTGTGATCTTGGAGTTATGGGCAGAGACAATTATTTCAGAGACAACTATTTCAGAGACAACTATTTCAGAGACAACTATGGAGGTGCCCAGAAAAAAAAATTCTTGTTCCAGTCAGAGAGTTACTGCTGCTGATCATTATAAAACGATTTCTTAGTGGACAAAATAAAAAGAAAAACAACAAGGTTACAAAAGACAGTTTGTGTGGAAACACAAACTCAAAATCGGCCCCCGAAGTGGTCCACCCAAGCAGGCTTCAATGTTTTCAGAAAGAACACCCGAATGAAATTATATCAAAGACAAATAAGAGATAAGAATGGAGAAAGAAGGTTAACAGATCTTGTGTAGTGCCCCAACGGTACAGCAGATCAAAGGATAGGTGAAAGTGAATGTAAAGTTAGATGTGAACTTGGCCTAACTAGTTCCTCTTTCAGACCTTGTGGTCTATTGGGCAGATGATGTAAAGTTCATCTGTTTTTGTGGCCTACGGTTAACGAGGGTGTCATGTAGCCAGCACAACGACCAACCGCCTTTACTTTTCCCCAACTAATGTCAGGTACCCATTAGAGCTGAGTGGACTCAGAGGCACCAAAAGATTCCTAAGTTAAAAATCCAAGTCTTCACCAGGATTCAATTCCGGGACCCCCGGTTCGGAAGCCAAGTTGAAAAGGCTCAATCTCTTATTCAAAAACCCTGGCGGTGCCGCTAGCATGTCTTTATTCACAAAAAAAAAAAAAAGGAAAATGAAGTTTACAAGATTACTATTCGTTTTAAATTAGGTCTAACTTGTAATGCATACTAATTAGTTTTTTCTCTTTAAAAAAAATACTTGCATAACTGATTTTAAAAATTAGATTTTTCGCTTTCAGAAAAAAAAGTAGCCGTTGCATCAGAACTTTGAATGGTCTAAAATATTGTGATGTCGGATTTTCAATATCTTTTCTAGTTTACGAGATCTAAACGGGACAGACGGACAGACATTTCACACAAAACTAATAGCGTCTTTTCCACTTTCGGGGGCCGCTAATAAAATGTATTTCACTTTCACGAATCTTAACATTGAAATTTGTGAGGAATTACTATTACACCACAAGTAATAATTAGAACAAACAGAAGGATGTTCTATGGCTATGCTATGTATGTAGCTAATATTAAGCATCTAGTTTTGTGACCTATGTTTGTGAGTCACTGTGTTGAAGTACTCCTGTGTTATTCAGTGTGCTATTGTTTTTATAACTAACACCCACTAACCCCATACACACTAGTCTTGTTAATCGATAACAGTGCCTTTCATAAATATGTATGATAGTTTTGAAATACAACTTAATTAAGACGACCTGCTCTATCTCTACAAGGTTGTTAACGTCTTTCCATTTGTGAACTCTCTTGTCTGTTTCTCTCTCATACAATCTTTATGTGTTATTGGCATCTATGTCTGCTGTTTTTTTTTTACACCCGTTTACTGTCTCAACAAAAATAGCTGAGAAGGATTTTGGGAGTCAGTTACACAGATCGGGTCTCAAACAAGGAAATCCTTTGCCGAACTGGGAGTCGAACACTTAGTGAGGTTTGTGACAGAGCGTCGCATGAGATTTGCGGGACATGTCCTACTACAAAATGAACTACTAATACCAGGAGTTGCGATGACATGGAGGCCAATACGAGGAAAGAGCAATCAGGGACGTCCTCGTATTACTTGGCGCCACACCTTCATGGAAGATCTCAGAACAGTGGACACAAGGTGGGAGAAGGCTTCAGACATTGCCAAAGACAGATCTTTATGGAGACAGCTTGCTGCCCAATGCGCCTAACGGATGACCTAAGTCTAAGTCTTTTACTGTCTTCGTCTTCTAACGTTTATCTTTCTTTCTCTCTCCCTCTCTCTCTCTCTCTTCGTGTCAGAAGAGACACCAAAAAAGTTAATATAAAAAAACAACAACGCTGCACATACATTTGAGACTCAAAAAGAAAAACTGCATTAGGGCCAAAGATTTCAGTGAAATATAAGTAGGGCCTATATATTGTTAGTGTTTTGGTGCAGTACTATTCCTATCGTTTCATTCGGAGATCCATAATGAGACCTGTAATATCTGCCCTAAACATATTAATATTTTTTTTTAGATACAAAAGATTCAAATACTTTCTATTAGACTGAGAGGAGGAGGTAATCTACAACTTTCAACATCGTGTAAAAGGGCATCCAATACCCATCTTTCCTTTCTTCTAATTCTATACCAAACTGACGCTACACTTTCCGCACATTTTGAGACTGATCACCGATAGGTTAAATTATTTCGTTCACTTTTACTATCGTTTCGTTGCTGTGTATTTTACGAAAGAAAAAAAAAGATAAAACAATGGTAGTTTTTATGAATCTACTTAAATTTAATATGAATAGTTTATATTTTTTTTGCTTAATTTCAAACGCCCGAAGTCTTAGTTCTGCATTAGTCACATTGGCTTGTTTTAGGCACACATTAGACTATATAAGCTTATTTTCTTTGCAAATAAATCTAAAATTATATATACGGTGTGGCTGACCAAATAACTTAAGTAATATCTATTTCTGATTGCTTTTTAAGTATGGACTAATTTATATTAAATGTTGACCTATTAGCATACTTCTTATCGTCCTCTTAAGTGTATAGCCTATAGTGCAGACGTGACTTTAAAAAAGAAGATAATTACGTCCTACGCATTTCACGTGTCAATCTAGTCAACCATGTTAATCAATAACTTAAACACTAAGTCGTTTGTTTTCTTGGCTGATTCAGGCAACCCATTCCATTCTCTAATGGCACTAGGAAAGAAGGAGCACTTGTACGACTTTGTTCTAACGTATGGAATAAGAAATGTGCTGCTATCTATGTGTCTTTCTGAGTATTTCAGTAGGCTTTTTTTTTCTATTTATAAATTATGGTTAGTTTTTATTATGTTCTATATCTATTTTACTTTTTATTCTTCTGACCTGAAGTATCTCTAACTTTAGTGATTTTACCAATGGTTTTACTCTAATCAAATTGGAATATTCGTTTGTTATAAATCTCACTGCTCTTTTTTGTATTTGTTCTAGTTTCATTATGTTTTTTTAAGTTGAGGGATTCCAAATAGAGGATGCATATTCTAATATTGGCTTAACTAGAGTTTGTAGCATTTTACTTTTATCTTCTTGTTTGATTTGTAAAAAAATTATTTAATGAACACTAATGTTTTGCTTGATTTTTACATAACTTAATTTACATATGGGGATTCTTTGATAACTGGTCATTTATTATTACACCTAGATATTTTTTAGTTTTTATTATGTGTGACCAGTTTACCATTCATGAAGTAAGTAGTTTTATTTGTTTTAGGTGTTTTGTTTTTGTTACTCTTAATAATTTGCATTTTTCTTGGTGAAAAGACATACTCCATTTTGATTTCCATTTCTGTAATTATTCTAATTCTTTTTGTAAAATTTCTGTATTTAGTGTTGTTTTATTATTCTATATATTATATGCAATCATCTGCAAATAATCTGACCTTTGTCCCTGAACTAATGCAATTTGGTAGATCATTTATGTAAATTAGAAACAGTTGTGGGTCCAAGACTGTTCCTTGAGGTACTCCTGAGTTTAATATTATTGGTGTTGATTTGAAGCTATTTATTTTTACAGTTTGTTCTCTTTCTATTAGAAAATCCTGAATCCAGTGATGTTATGAACCATTAATGACAAAGTATTTTAGTTTTTTAAGCAGCATATGGCGGTGAACCTTGTCGAATGCCATAGAAATGTGTAATAAAATTGCACCTATTTGCTCTTATCCCTTTGAAAAATCAATTAGTCCTATTCTTTGAGTTTCACATGACCTATATTGCCTAAAGCCATGTTGAGCACATTATGTTTGTCTAATTGGTTTATGATGTTGCTACGTATTATGTGTACACAGTGGCGTAGCTACCAATGTGCGGGTGGGGCGGGCCGCACAGGGCACCAAGTGGAGAGCGGCACCAAGTTCCCCCAGTGTGTATTAATTTCCTATTTCCCTGAGCTTTTCACCAAAAACGACTAATTGTATGGACACGAACAAACATAAACTACTGTATTTTAAACATGAACTAACGATTTATAAACTAGTCATGTCGCTATTTTGTTTCATCTCCTTGACTATTTCTTCCATACAATGTAAGCTATAGAACAGTTTGAATCTAATTTACTAGATTTATTTCGGACACACGGTACATGTTGTTACTACACTGATAAATGCTCTGTAATATAAAGAAGAAGATAGGCCAACCTTTTTTTTACTTCATTGTTCAGTCCATTGGTTTAATCTAGATATTGAGTTTTCAAATATATTACTAAACTCTAGCTCTAAACAATTGTCTTAGTTTATTCATTTCTTTATGATTCTTTATAGTTTAATTTTGGAAATAATTCTATTGTAATGTCTATATTTTTAAATAAGCTAACCTTTGTTTTCTACGAGTTTTTTTTTAACTAACTAGTTAATGTTAATACTGTAACGTAAACAAAATGATGAACAGTGCTCAAGACTGACTAGTCTGGCTGGCGCCTCAAAACCCTTTTAAGCTCAGACGGAGAAATCGGCATCTCTGGTTCTGTCCGGTCTGGGTAGACTATAAGGGCCCCATACCCAGATCTATCGGAGTCCCTCATTACCGACCCATCGGTATAACAGAAAATGGCATCTGATGGGTAGGACTTTAGTGTAGCTGATGCCAAGTTTTGGAGTATGGCAGGTATTAATCGCCTCTTGGTGGCTCCCTCTTGCCCTATAAGGGACATGCTTATTTGTCGGGCCGGCATTCTCCTCCACGGAGGGCAAGTACTAATTCTTCTAATTGGGATTCTGTCAGTGGAGAGTCCAGCTGATTTTGACAAATTGGCCGCAATGAGGAGGAACGATCGCATTTTTATGCGGTTCCTCTCTCTCCACTGTCGCACTAATATTGAGGTGGGTAGCCTAGAGTCGACCCTTTTATAGCACTCATAGGCAGTAAGTACCGCCCTCTCCAACCTTAAATGTAAAGGGGCCACGTTTGTTAAGATTTCAGCAGCGTTTGTTGGGCTTGTCCGAAAGGTGCCACAAATGAACCTTAGTGCCTGTGATTGTAATCGGTCGAGTGATTCGAGGGCAGTTTTACTAGCATATACTTGAACTATATAGCTGAACTCAATTTGGGATCTAACTGCCCCTAAGTACAATGTGCGTACCATGTCAGCTTTGGCACCCCACTTTGTGCTGGCCAGCTTTCTTAGTAACGCTAACTTCTCCGAGGCTTTTCTTTCAACTTCCTGGACGTGCTGGAGCATTGACAACTTTCTATTCAGGGTCAACCCTTAATATTTTGGCGTGTTTTCACGTTGGAGTCGCAGCCCACCGAGTTGAAGCTCGAATGGAGCCTTAAGAATGTCGATCCCTAGGCTGAACAGGGACCAGGTCGTTTTGGCAACGTTTATCTGAATCTGTCATTTGTCGCAATACGACAAGATGGTTTGGAGGTCTGCTTGTAATGCCGCCTGTATTTGGTCGACTTTCTTGCCGGTTGACCAGAGGACAATGTCATCCGCATAAAGCAGTTTCTTTGACCAAAGTGAGGTGCGTTTCTTAAATTTCTTAAGTCTAAAGAAGCATCGAGACAAGTCACACCATTGCCAGAGTCCACCGACTATAGGCGAGCTGTTATTGGCTATGAATTAACTGAACAATTAAAAGCAACAAAGCAAGATGAGACGGTTATCATTGAATCCAGAAAAAAAAATGATAAGGCCGACATCCTGAAAAGAAGAAAATACTTCGATATCGCATGTTCTAGAGACTAAAGGACAGCACACAAGCATGTCTTTAGTACACTCCTCAAAAATTCATACTGAAGAAGCTGAACCATCAGAAGGTGTAAACAATACAGAAAGCAGGATAATAAACTCTAGACTAGACAGAACGACATTGGAGATTTGCCTGATGTCACACATAATATTCGCATACACCTTGTCACAATGATCTGAAACAGTTCAGCGTATGGACAGTCAATTCAGAGAGGCGTATAGACATCAAGAATCAGCGAAAGGAAAGGCTAGAAAGCTTTCAAAGGCTTGTTTTTTCCGGCAAATGTCAAACGGCGAGAAAGTTCTTTGAAAGTGGATGTGTTATTCGCCAAAAAAAAAAAAAAAAGAATCCTTACTTTGCTTCCCCTGCATACTCTTCTCAACAAGATCAAGTACCAAATCTTCATTTAAATCCAAAGATGGATTCAATGAGTGGTGGAGGTTATCCCGAAAATAGAAAAATATGAGACCAGCAGAGCTCACATTTAGTCATCGCTTGCTTGGAGGGAACTTGAAGTTCGCCTGAGAGTAGGGAACGCTATTGACAACAAGGCCCAAGGTTTGATTATGTGCTTCGAACTAAGCTTTGTTCCAGACCGAAAACATACATGTCTCCACAAATACAAAATGAATTTATTACAATATTGGGGGAATCACGCTAAAAAACAAATCATACACCAAGTAAAACAAGCCAAATATTTCTCTATTATTTTTGACAGTACACCTGACATCTCAAAGCTGGATAAAATTTCCCAAATTTTACGGTATGTTGTCATTGATAATGACGGGGTGCAGGTTCGTGAGTCTTTTTTTGAATTCATCGACACAAAGGACAAGCATGCTGCTGGAATCACTGAGATGATTCTAGAGAAATTGCGTTCGGGTGGCTTAGACATAATGGACTGCAGGGCTCAAGGCTATGATAATGCTGTGGTCATGAAAGATCATTAAGGTCATGAAAGAATTAAAAATATTTGATTAATGAATACATATTATTTTGAACAAAAAAAGTAAGGTTTTGCAACGTTATTAATTAGTTATTGGGTTTTTTTTTTGGGGGGGGGGGGCGGGGGGAGGGCATCAAGATGAGGTACCGCACCAGGCATCATATACTCTAGCTACGCCACTGTGTGTACAGTATTCTAGTATTTACCGTGTGATGCTGGTGAGTGATACTGGATTGTAGTTCTGAACATCTGAAATGGACACTCCCTATCAACTGATAGATCTATATAAAATTTAGTTCAGTGCAAAATAGGAAGTAGGGGGCGACATACTTCGTTTATAGTAACCAAAATGGTGGCCGACGAGTTTGGACGAAACATGAAATAGGACAATAACTAGATCTAGATTTACTAGGTCTACGTGTATATCTAGATCTAATTTAGATCTATAAGTAAAATCAAGCAAAAAAGTAAACAGAAAGTCTACTAAAAAAAGAAAAGTACACACCTTTATCTTTTTTTTTTTTCAAATTCATAAAGAAAAGGAACACAAATAAATAACCAAACTTTTAGTTAACTTTACTTTAGTTAGTCTTTACCAAACTAGGCTTTAATTTTATATTAAATAGATTAAATTAATTATTAAACTTTTACTTTAATTAAACTTACCACTTAGATCTATAAGGCACATTCCTCGTTCCATATGAGGCATATGCTAGGACAAATTTGTACAAAAGCGCTATTAGAGCATGGAATGAGTTGCCTGAGTTAGCCAGGAAAGCCATTAACTTGGTGGAGTTTAAGTCATTGTTTAATATGCATGACGGGTAGGACGTAATCATCTTTTTTTTTGAAGTAATGTCTGTATCATTTAAGGATAAGATAAGATCATGAAGTGAGCTAGACCAGAATCTAAGTAATGACATTGGCAATGTCTTCAATTCCGGAGCCAAAGTATTGTTAAGTATTAATAGTTATTCTATAATTTAAGAATACTAGATTCAGATTAGATCTATATTAGACTAGATGTACACACCGGCTACTCCTGTTGATTTGTTCCAAGGCTTTATATTGATTATTATGACCAGTAACACCCATTTATTTATTTAATTTTTCTTTCAATTTTAATTAAATGGCCACATTTTAACCATCAACTTAAAATACTTTTTAGCATGTATAATTAAAAGTATCTGTTACAATGAAATTTCATAGCCTGCTCTCTCTTTCCTTCTGTCTCTCTCTCTCTCTCTTTCACATAGCCTACTAGAATCTAGACAATCATAATTAGTTATATTATAGTACATAATACATTTAAATAGATTTGAATCTAGTTATATTCATGTTGTGTTGCTAGGTCTAGATTTCAGATTAGCACAATGTATAACATCATTGCCTAATCTACTGCCGATAAAATAATAGACAAAGTGTAATAGATTTCTAATAGTATTAGAATAAAATAGTCACATGAATGATAAAACTATTTTCTATGTCTAGAGATAGATTTATAGATCTAGTAACTTAAAATGTTTGTTGTAAAATATTTCAGATGGCAGAAAGTTTAAGAGGAAATCTGGGACTGAAGAGTAGCCGTATGTATTTGATTATAATTACATTTTAGAATTAATTTAAGATCCAGCTTTTTGACATTGAAAATATTTTCATTATTTAAAAACTAAAACTTGTAATGAATAACATAAAAATATGTTAATAGTTTAAATAACATTACAATAAAAAAATATTAAAATGTTTCGTAAAAAATGTTTACATGTTTCGGATGTTCCTTCAGAGTAGAAGGTAATCCACATCCTAATACAAACATTCTACAAGATAACAGGGGATGGCAGCGGGTAGGGTATGAACCTGGGACCATCAAGGCAACCAAACGATGGTTCAGCTCACATACCGCATGACTGGGCAGCATATGTATTGTAAGCTTCCTCCATTTAAATTGCTGGCTTTTCTGTTTAAGTCTCATACTGACTCACAAAATTGTGACTTCATTGTGTTTTTTTTTTCAAATCCTCTTCTCATTTCTAGAAAGAGGGGAGCAAGAGCTTCTGGGGTTCGCAAGATCACTAATGAGTACAACTACTAGATAATTATAACTTACCAGCCATGCCACAAACTGGTCCTTTTACTTATGTATACAATATTATTATTGAAATACTCATTAACTTTGTTACATATATCTTTTCTTAGCCCTGGCCCCTACTGCTTGCAAGTTGTCCACTCAGTACTTGGTCCTTGACCACATGACCAACCATTATAACAAGATTGCAAAAGCAAGGTGTAAGTTAATTTTGATTGATTCTACTAAAGAGTACATTTATTAAGAACTAAATAAAATGCAGTGTCCATTGTACATATTATAATGTCTGGAATTAAAATATAAGACAATGATAAGAGGTTTGTAACTTGTATAATCTTTTTATTAATCTCTGAATTGAAGACTTGCAACACATGTCCTTGTGGAATTGCTTTAATAAATTCTTTTCACATCCTTCAAACTATATGTTGTGTTATTCAGCACAATTGATATTAAGTTTCCTATCAAATTAAAACTCTTTGGAGAACTAGAGACCTTTGCGCAGAGTATCGCAGATAAGTGAGTAGTTATATGAACACTTCCAACATTTTAGTTTAAAGTGTCCTGCTGGAATATAAGATAAGCACACACAAAATTCAACAGGAAGGAATAAGCAATTTTTTACCTTAATTAAGAAACATTTTTTAAATTGCTTCTGGTTTTTGTAATAAGCCATGAGTAATAAATGGGCTGCCAATTTCCAATCTCAGTTTTGCAGATAGAAGAAAATGTACATCAGGTACAAGATCATGCTTCAAAAATAGATGCTACAGCTAGAGCAGTTGGCATGGAAATTAGTGCTGAAAAAAGAAAAATACTAGTTTGTGGTGTAGATAGTATGAGATGTTGCATACAGTTGAATGGCATAGAAGAAGTTGATTCATTTAAATATCTAAGTTACAACGTAACAAGATATGGAGAATCAGGATTAAAAACCTGTTTAAGCTTGGTATTTGCTGTCATGAGCAAAGTGTGGAAAATCTGAAAGAGTAACATCAGCTTCCAAGTATAACTAGAACTGTATTCTTTGCCAGTGTTCTCTGTACTCTGATGTGGTTATGAAAGTTCAACATTGAATGCAGAGGCTGAAAGAAGAATTCAAGCCTTTCAGAGTGAATACTACAGAAAAATGCTGGGTATCAGATACCAGAATAGAAAACAATTGAGTTTGTACTGTTACAATTCAACACTGGTTTAGCAAAAAAGAGGAACTCCTCAATTCTGTGAAGAGAAAAAAGCTGAGCTGGTTTGGTCATATTGTAATTCATTACTCATTGTTGAAAGTCATCCGTCAAGGTACAGTGGATGGAGCACAAAGAAAGGGGATACAAAGAAATCTGGTTGGACAACATAAAAGAATGGAGTGGCCTCTTTGTTGATATCCTCATAAAATCAGTTGCTGACTGGATAAGGTCAGGGGACGGTTGATGAGATGATGATGATTGGTAATCACTAGATTATTAAGCTTTTTATAGTAGGTGGTTTTGGATAGTAGTTCAAAACTCCTGCCATTAGAGCCTTTCAGAGGGATAAGCAATGGCTTTTGTGACTCTAATATGTTTACAGCAGATAGTAGTTTAATTATTTAATTTGAAGGAACACTCAAGCAACTTTTACAATGTGAACAAAAAGTTGTAAGTAATGCCTGAAGTTTAATATAAACTCTATGTAAAAAGTTCGGAATTACTACTTTTATTATAAGTACTTATATTATTGAATTATATTTTCTACAATTGTGTCTGTTTTGCAGCTGTTATTGATACCAAGCCTCCGAAGAGTTTAACAACTAGTCAGAAAAGTAAGTTTTTAGTTGCAATAATTTAACAGAAGAATTTTTTATTGAAATTCATAGATGCTTGATATATCCAGTTGAAAGCATGTTTCTTAACAATAATATTGTAAAATTTTTAGCAGTATTTTTTCATGTTGATGAACTGTGTGAATTTGATTACAATAATTTGCTTGTATCTCTAGATAATACAAGATCTATTCATTATCATTTTAAAAAAATAATTTAAAAAAATTCTTTCTCTATTTGTAATAATGACCCATGATCTAAAAGTCTGAATGGTTGGTTCCTAGTTATAAACAAAATAATCAGAATTTTAAATATGTGAATGTTTGTGATAATTATCGTCATTCAAATACAGACAAATCTAGTTAATCAATTCAGAAGCTTATTCAGATAGAAAGCAATTCTTTTATATAATTGAATCTGTTTAATTCAACCAGTTTGTTATTAGGACTGGATTAATTCAGGTAACATAGCGTGTATACATTTTGGTATTATATACAAAGAATATCACAAGAAAAAGAAGCGTATCTGCTGGGTTGCTAGCATTCACCCTACTATGGATAGACAATTAAACATGCCCAGATTTTATATTCTTAGGCTGTATAATAGAAAAAAATGGAGGTTGAGATTTAGAATGTCCCTAAACAATTTGATCTGCTACTATTATGTTAAAAATTTGACCTTGCACTTTTGTTTTGTTTTACTATGAAGTAAGGAGGAATTGAAAAAAAGAAATTCTAAAAAAACTGCTCTTATTATAAGAGAACTGCTCTTATTACAAGAAAACTGCTATTATTATAAGAAAACTGCTATTATATTATTGTAATTGCTTCCTCTACATGTCAGTGCGAGACAGAAGGAACAGAGAGTCACGTATGAACACTCCCACTCTGCTCAAGTCTTTCTCTCGCTCTCACAGTGATCTCCAAAATTACCATGACCTCTTCAATGTTAGTAAATGCTTTATTATTTATTTTGTTTTGTTTACTGTCAAGATTTATTTCATGTGTTGTTTTTAATGTGCCAGCTAATCATACTATTTAGATAAGCTGACTTGGCCCTGGTTAATACAATAAAAGATTGAATCTAACCCTCAGGTAAAAGGGGGTGGGGGGGCTTCTCTAAATGCTAGTCCCCTCTCACCCACATAAAATGCTGTAGACACTCTCTGACTGTTCTTCATGTGCTCACTTCTAAGTCTAGATGTAGGCTAGATCTTTATGTTCTAACATGTCTTTTGACACTTTAATAACATGTACTCTGAAACATGCTTGGTCCCATAGCTAAACTGGTATTGAAAATAAAAGAGTATCAGTTTGTTTTCATAAGATCTTCTTAACCAAGAGTTTATGTGCCTAAGAGTGCAATTCAGTATTTTGTTAAAGGAAGTATCATTTGGTGCTATTAAACATTTTGTATTTCATGCTTGTTAAAATATATTGGGAAGAGTAAGGGAAGAAAACATTGGCTTTGGAAATCTTATCTTATCTTATATGATACAGATGTTACTTCATAAAAGAAGATGATTACATCCTACGCGGCATGCATTTAGTCATGCATATTAACCAGTGACCTAAATTCTGCCAAGTCACTGGTTTTCCTGGCTAGCTCAGGCAACCCATTCCATGCTCTAATATCACTAGGGAAGAAAGAGCATTTGTACAGATTTGTCCTAGCATATGGAACGAGGAATGAGCCTTTATCTTTGTGTTTTTCTGAGTATTTTCTTAAATTTTGTTTTTGTATTTGAAGATTATGGTTCAGTGTTTTATGTATAATTGAAACTTTACTTTTAAGTCTTCTATCCTGAAGGCTTTCTAAATTTAGTGATTTTACTAAAGGTGTTACTCTAGTCAAATGTGAATATTCGTTTGTTATGAATCTCACAGCTCTATTTTGTGTCTGTTCCAGTTTCTTAATGTTTTCTTGAGTTCATGGGTCCCAAACAGAGGATGCATATTCTATTATTGGCCTAACCAAGGTTAAATAACATTTTAGTTATATGTTCTTATTTAATTTATAGAAATTTCTTTTAATAAACTCTAATGCTTTGTTTAATTTTTTGATAGTTTCATCAATGTGGGGATTCCATGAGTCTTTCATTTATTATACTGATTGCTTGTGGCTTTGAATGTGAAAAGTGCTTAGAGCTTCAAAGTAGTATCGATTTTGTGTGTGTCTCCAATGGGGAAATTTAGTAATGAGTGAATAAGTTAGTCATCAGTCAGTGGACTAGGGATTGGGCTTATAAATAAACAACTTTGATAAAAATATTATTAACATTTACAATTTCAATCATTGACAAATTTATTTAAACTAATTGTCCACTTTCACTCCTGTATCTATCAGTGAAGAGTCATGATATACATCTCATTTAAAGGTTCATTGGAGATTTGACTACATCTCTATAGCAAGCTAGCTCTAAGGAAAAAGTAAAGGGGAATAATTGATAGTCTGGCCACTTGTTGTTCTCTTTAATAATATTGGTTCATTACCTGCCTTACCGATTTGCTGGCCTTGAACTGGACTTAAGATGGCTGACTGGTTTTGTCGTTCGCACTTTGGACACAATGGTCCCTGGTTTGAACCTTGCTCTACAGTTTTGACCTATGACCTAATAATCATTGTTTTTAAACATGTCAAATTTATTAAACAAAAAAACAATTAGGCCCTACTGTCTTACAAATGTTATGGTGTTAAAGTTTCTTCAGAAGATGATTTGTAATGTTTTTGTTTGGTTCCAGGATGAGCCAGAAGATGAGGATAGTAGACTTGTACACTCCATCATGAAAGCCACACTTACTGGTCAGCCTGGAAACAGCAACAAAGCTACTTATGGCTCCACTTCATTGAATGAGTCACATAATCTAGATAGCAGTATGTTGCTCAAACAAGGTGGAGATACTCATATGGGAAGCAGAAGTTTTCGCCCTGTTTCAGCCAGGTCCACCCAATCCTTAAGATCAGCAAGGTCTGGTCATTCTGTGACCAGCCTGACCTCAAGAGTGTCCATTCATGACCCTGCCAAAGTGACTTACCAGGGTGACTTGCTGGACAAAAGGCCTCACCTCTTCACTGAGCCCGATAGAGCATTCACTCCGAGGACACTTAAAGTCAACCACGAGTCTAAATTAAAGAACTCAAAGTGGTACAACCCACCTCGTAGGAGCAGCAGTCAATCGAGAGCTTCCATGGAGAACACTGGATCTAAGCCTTCAAGTGTCAGGAATAAAAAGTCTGAATTGTTGCCCAGACCTAATGCTTCAAATCAAGATCTCCAGGATGCTCCTGAAACTGCACACCTTTCTGAATCTATGCTGATGGACATTACTTTACGAAGTCGAGATGGGCACCAACAACATGAGGGCAATGGTATGGTTCCCCCTTTGGCGATCTCCATGGACCAGGACCACATGAATTGGCTCCAAGAGCAGGCAAGTAAAGCAGAGGTCAGAGCACGGAGTCAAGGTAAACTGAGGTCGTCCATTCACTCTGATGAAGATAGTCAAGTGCAGGCTTTGAAGTCCAAGAATACTGACCTGAGAGATGCCATTAAACTGGAAAAGACAAACAAGTAAGTAGACTGAGTAAAAAACGTAATATTTATTAGGGCATAAAAGATATACAAACTATAGAGTATAGGTATCAACAGAATAGAATATTCATTTTTTACTATCACACCACTAACCTTTTTTCAGTTGCTCTTAGCTGAAATATTTCCAAATTAACTATATGTATTTTCTAAACAATAAATAAATTGAGTTTAAAAAAAAATTAAAGTACCTCTTTTGGACCTTGCGATCTATAGAACAGATGATGTTAAGGTCATCTATTTCTGTGGTCAACTGTTAATGGGTTTCATGTGGTCAGCACAATGACCAACTGCCTTTACTTTCCCACACTAATCATGGGAACCTATTAGAGTTGGGTGGACTCAGGTGCATCCTAAAAATTCCAAATTCACCTAAGACTCCCAGATTTTACCACTCAGCCAACATGTCTCTTACAATAAGTAAAAGTAAGGTTCCCCTTTCATACCTTACAATATATAGGACAGATAATTTTACAAGTAATTTGCCTTTAATTGAGTGATTTTTTAAAAATCTATAATGCAAAACAAGCAAATAAAAAAAAAATTAAATGTTGTAATAAAAATGTTATAGTTCTGCAACTTTGAATGTTGTAGCCTTGCTGTACTTGGTATACTTGGTAGCCTTGGTATACCTGGTAGCCTTGGTATACTAGAACTCCAGAAGTACTTTTTATCACATTCTTTGATTTCCATCGCAGCAAGCTAATGCAGGAGTAGAGTGTAAATAAATTGAAAAAAAAATATTGTTAAAAGTTATCTGCAACATTGACATCACCTGGAGCATAATGTTTATAAACACTTAGTTGTGAGTTCATACCCTGCCTGCTGCCACCCCCCCCCCCCCCCCCCCCCCCCCCCACCCTGTCATCCCTGCAGGAGGTTTTGACTAGGAAGTAAATTATATTCAACTCTGAAGGAGCATTGAAACATGTCAAACATTTTACATTTTTAAAAAAGCTTTTGAAAAAGATCTAGATCTATTAAAAAGAAATGACATGATTGATTCTAAATAATTTATGCAATTTCACTCATTATAAGGTTTTTTTTAAAGTATTTTTTTTTTATTTTACTTAACTTTGCTGTTGTGTAAATGAAATCTACCTAATGCGATTAATTTTGTAATTAATTTTTTTCTGATCATCCTATAGAGAGTTTACAATTCATTGGAACAAAGCTGTCTTTCCTTAATTAAGGGAATAAAACAGAATTAATTTTAAATGTCCAAAACAATTCTCTTTTTTTTTCATTGATGGAGAGGTTTAATACTGCTAGCTAGACTATCACTAAATTAGCTGCCCTTTATCACTGAATTAGCAGCCCTTTATCACTGAATTAGTTGCCCTTTATCACTGAATTAGCAGCCCTTTATCACTGAATTAGTTGCCCTTTATCACTGAATTAGTTGCCCTTTATCACTGAATTAGTTGCCCTTTGTCACTGAATTAGTTGCCCTTTATCACTTAACTAGTTGCCCTTCGTCACTGAATTAGTTGCCCTTTGTCACTGAATTAGTTGCCTTTTATCACTGAATTAGTTGCCCTTTATCACTGAATTAGTTGCCCTTTATCACTGAATTAGTTGCCATTTATCATTGAATTAGTTGCCATCTATCACTGAAGTAGTTGCCCTTTATGAAATTATCACATTCTCTTAAATTATTTCCTTTTTTGTGGTTCCCAAACTTTGCCATGGTTTCTGATTTTCGGTAGACCCCCTGCTTAACTTGTATTGCATTTTTGCAAATTCATCAACATTTTTTAAAACTAGTTTCTAAATGTAGTGAGTCTAAGAGTGAAAAAGTAATTTAAAGCTGCATTTAAAGTTATACAGATGTCATTTTTATTGATAAAATTTAAATTTAAACCAATTAAAATTCCATTGGCCTCCTTCAGTCGTAGAACGACTATGGTTCATCTCAGAGCACACTTTCTCATGTGGCTGTGGAGCCCTATTTTGGAGAGACACTCCCATCCACAAATATCGTAGGTTAATGTGGCTTTTGCTTCGGTGGTCATTTTTCGCATTGTCCGTTTTTCTTCCAGGGCTGAGGCCCATGCTCTTTCGCTATCCATAGCTTTCTTGGTCACTGTCTCTCTCCATCTGGTGCGGTCTAGAGCTATGTCTTCCCAATGGTCAGTATTGATGTTCACTGATTTGAGGTCCCGTTTTATTACATCTATATAACGGAGGTGGGGGCGTCCAGTTTTTCTTGAGCCAGTCACGAGTTGTCCATAGAGGATGACTTTCGGGATGCGTTTTTCCTCCATCCGGCGAACATGTCCAAGCTAGCGCTAGCAGCGTTGTCTGTGGGCTGTAAAGATGCTGGGTATACCTGTTCGTGCAAGGATCTAACCCTAACCCTAACCCTAAGCCTTGGCTTTCTACCCCCCTAGCAGAAGGATAACTGAATTCAAACCTCTGCTGTCTTGCAGCTATAAACATGGGTTTTGTGAGTCAATCATGAGGAAAAATAAGGAGCCAGCAACTCTTAGGCAGTTTGCAGCAAACAGCGCTACATCCTGTCAGGGCCTGCTAGACCGCTAATCCCAAACTGTTTATGCCGTTTGAAAAGAATTACACAAGAAGCTTTTAATGTTATACCACTGATGTTCCCTTGAACTGTATTATTGCAATAAATTCGTTTAATAATATCAGAAGTAGGTTTGTGTAAAATAGTTTTTAAAACTACTTCAACGGTAGGTAAAATCAATGTTTACCTACTAAAGTGTTTTCCGTATTTGGCTATAAATAAAGAAATATTGTAAGTCGTTCACAAACCATCATCTTCTCTAAATGATGTCGAAGAGAGATTTTGTGGGTCTATTCTGAACTTATCTTTTTCAAACTTTTATCTTTTTATCAGGGTAGCATTGTCTCAAATTATCCTACAGCGTAATTAGTTTCATATCGTCATAAAAAAAAGGCACTTAGGCAATCGCTTGCTTGACAAGGAATTAAGGAATGAATCCCAATTTTAAATAATCAACGGTGTAAATCTACATTTCTTTTTGTTAAACATAACTTACATATAGACAAAATTAAGATATTTAAATAAGTATTGAAATTAAATACAAACATTTTTCGTTTGAATAGCAGGATAAATATTTAAAGGATTAACTAAGGTACAAATTATATATTAGTGTAGGAAATAATAACATCAATGGGTGTGAAAATTAAAGTGAAATCCATTATCGTAGACCCCCATGAACATCTCATAGACCCCCAATTTATTTTTTCACTTTCGTAGACCCCTGGGGGTCTATATAGACCACTTTGGGAATCACTGTTAGTGATTGTGAATGTTAGTGGAGAGGAGGTCACAGTGTGTGTGTGTATGTTGGTGGGGGTAGGTAGAAATAAAGCCACCAGAAAGATGAAAGAAAAAAAGAAAAAAAATGCTGCCATTATATCAGTGCCAGATCCTAGAGTACGTGTGGCAAAGATCTTCACATTGTATTGCCCTGCATACCATCAGCCATGCTTTTACCTGGCAGGTTAAGCCAAGGAGTCATTGCCAGATGTGCCAGCTAGGCTGTTGTCATTGTAACCCACATTCCTTGTGAGCTTCATTTCTTTAGAAAGTGGTTCTCAGGTTGTTTTTTTATTGGTGTCCATCTGAAACTATTTTAGATCTCAAACTTCTTTTCATTATTTTTTGTTATGTTAAAAAAAACATGAGATTATAAACTAACAAGATGTGCCCTAGTTTTTCTTTTCTTGTAATTCTTAAATTATAATTGTGTAAATTGTTTCCATTTACAAATTTAAAATAAAACTAAACTTTTTTTTGGGGGGGGGGGGGGGGGGGGGGTTTAAAACATTGATTATAAAATTAATAACCTTAAGGTATGTTTCTTGAACAAGTTTCATGTTCTTCTTGATTTCTGCTTTCTATCTCTCTTCTTATAGCAGGAAAAAAATATCTTTCTTGAGAGTTGAAAGCATTATAAGGCTAGAAATAGGGTTCCAAGCAAATTCTTTTTTTTGTTTGTTTTTGTTTTGTTGCTCATTTGATCAGTATTTTTATATTAGTGTGTATTCTGTTGTAAAAGTTGGCATTCCCTTAAATCAGTGGAGTCTCAACACTCTGTAACATCCTGGATCAGCCAAAGACTGCTAGAGGAGTGAGTCATCTACACATTGTTCTATGACCATTTTATTTTAATTTCTTTTTGTTTAACAAATTTTTATTTCTTGTTATCTATTAAATTGTTTTGTTTTATACATTTGGGATGTTCCTTTAAAAATGAAGATTATTATGTCCTAGACCAAACCTGATGCAAGATGCCAGGAGATGGCAGTGGGCAGTGCTTGAATTCATGACAATAGTGAGGACAGTTTGAGGTTCATGCCACATGACCAGGCAGTCATTATTGTAGTACCACATTTTAGTCTCATATATTAATGATTTAGTAAGACTTAGTAACAACTGATAAAGTAGGCCCCTATTCATCTGGAAGTAAGAGTGGAGTGATTAACTGGTCTAAAAAGCTTTTATCCTCTGCTAAGTCTTCAGTCTACTCTAGAACTAAATCTCTAGGCATCTCTTTACATCACATTGTTGATCATTGGTAGGGGAATAAAACTTTTCGAGATTTTTTTTTTTGTACTGGCTAGAATATCAAAATTTGTTAGAATGTACAAATTTAAAGCAATACATAAAATTACATTTAATGGTGAATGTTAAAATAAGAAAGATAAAAAATATAAAAAAAATACTGGTAAAGTGACCATTGGCTACAGTTTGCCACAGATAGTTTCTTTTTTTTTTTTTTTTTTTTTAAGCGTACATCTATTATATACATGTACTATCTCTATATTCACTAAGTCTCAAGATATTTCTAGATTTTTTCCAAACATTTTGCTCACAATTAATCATGGATATGTTTCTAAATTCATCTTCCATCTATTTACAAAGCAGTGTTTGTCAGTAAACTGCCAATATATAATATATATAAAATAATTTTCCATTTTTTTCTTTTCAAAATTAGAAGGCATGTATAGATCTGTAAACTCTAGAAACCAAACCTTTATTTGTCAAATTTCATCTTTGAAATTTTAAACCAGTTCATTTTTTATAATGTAAAAGGAAATCTCAATCTATAATCAGTCTCTTATCTTACCTCATAAAATACATGTTACTTCAAAAAAGAAGATAATTACGGTACATCTTATGCATGAGCCCAGGTCAATCTAGTCATGCATGATTATCAATGATTTAAAAATTGCCAAGTCACTGATCTTCCTGGCTGACTCAGGCAACCCATTCCATGCACTAGGGAAGAAAGAATATTCGTACAAATTTGTCCTAGCATAAGGAACAAGGAATGTGCATTTATCTTTGTGTCTTTCTGAGTATTTTATTTGATTTTTGTTTTTGTATTTGAAGATTATGGTTCAGTGTTTTATGTATAATTGCTACTTTGCTTTTAAGTCTTCTGTCCTGAAGGGTTTCTACATTAAACTATGATTAAACCATTTTGGTAAAGGTGTTAAATGTGAATATCCTTTTATTATTCAGAGCTAATTTGTTAAAATGTCAAAAGTTAGTTTTATTATTTAAACAATGTTCTTCTGTACCAATACATCTTTTATTAAATTATATATATATATGTATATATATATTTATTGCTAAAGGGTACTTATTCATACCTTCCAATGTATAATCAAAACAGCTTAGTTTAATTTTAAAACTGCTAACCCTTTTTAGCTTAGCAAGAACTTAATCCCCCTCACCTCCCAAAACATTCAAATCTTGTCTTTTTTTTTGTTTTATTTTGTTGTTGTTGTTTTTTTTGCTACAAATTTAAAAGAAAGAAGTTCTCAGTTCCTTTATATCAAATGTTTTTAAATTATAATTCACTCTGTGTGAAGAGATCTTGATGTTAATTGATCCTAAAGTTTGGTCATCCACATAAGTAGATCATATTTTTTCAAATGTTTTCTTTTGCAATACCTATGCACATTATTGTTGAAGGTAGAAGATGGCTATAATGGACAATATCTTAATGCAAACATACATTCATTTGATGTTTAGTCAACAATAAAATAACGTATTTCATTTGTTGTTTTCCAAGAAGAGATCTTGAACTTTACATTTACTTTCAGTAAGTTAGTTTAGATTTATTTTAGATGCATAATTTTTTCCCCATTTATTTATATTTGGCTGGGGAGGGCAAAATATTGTCTTAAAAATTTAACATCTACAAAATACAGATTTTCTTGGTGGTGTTTGTGGATTTTAGTTCAAAAACCAACCTTAGTTGGGAAGGGGGGGGGATTATAAATAATTTTTATAACAAATTGTCATTTTCCTTTTTAGGGATGAAGAACAAAAGTACTTGAATTTTGCTAAAGAGGTCACAGATGATGTTAGATCTCGTGGTATATGTGCAGACAGGTGACTATTGCTAGTGTACTTGTAGAGATCAGCTGTGATGGCTTTTTTTGTTTTTTGTTTTGGAAGAAGTTTACCAATACAAAAGATGTTTGCGGAAGTAAAATAATACAATTAATGCTGTTTTATCATTTCAGTGTCCTCCACCTGGTGTTTGAGAATCATATAGAAAGGAGGAAACATGAACTTGATGAAGTAAGTTGATCCTACAAATACATTGACTCTGCAAATAGATTTAAATAAATAGATCAACTCTTACCTGATCTTAAATTCATCCAAGCAAATAGATTTCCTCAATCAAAAAAGAGTTTTTAATACATAAGTGTGAACAAAATTATTATTGAATGGTCTAAATTAAATATACCATAATGGAGTTGTTATTAACATTAATACATAAATGTGAACAAAATTATTATTGAATGGTCTAAATTAAATATACCATAATGGAGTTGTTATTAACAGATAGTTTCTTGCATAGTGATAATCTTTTCAGCTCCACATTCGGATAACTTTTACCAACAAAAAGTTGAACAAAATAATTTCTTCTATCTAGCTCGAACTGATTTTGTTTGGCATGTAAAATTTTCATCCAGTCAATCGAGTTTCTTTACTTCTGCTCCATTGTTTCATTTTTACTTTTAAAATCAGTGAAAGAAGAAATCAAATTCTTCAATATTTTGATCATTTAGTTTTCTATAATTGTTCAACTTTTGTTGTTTTTTGTTTTCTTCAGGGCAAAATGAGGAAAGTTATCAAAGACTTAAAAAGAAATTTGGGAATTCCAGAGTATGTGCCATCACCTGTGTCCAGCTACAGCAGCAAGAGAAAGGAGAGCCACTCTAGCAATCTTGGAACAGAGAATGCTCAGTCCTCAAGCACTAAAGATGACCCAGTGACCAGCTCTGCATACATTGACACCATGTCAATGGCGGCACAGAACCTAAATGGCCACTCTGATATGATTTCTACTTTGAATTCAACTTCATCTATCAGTTTTGGCAAGACAAAAGAAATACTTAGTACCATCAACTCTGAGGCAGCTTTGGAAGATGTAAGTGAGAACGGTTTAGATGGAGATGATCTTTTAAAGCAGTATCAGCTAAACATCACAGCAAAAGATGCCAAAGGTGAACTGATAGGCAATGATGATGCTTCCTTCACTGAAACATACTCTTCCCAACAGCTGTCTAGGATACCACGACCTGCCACAGGGGAGCGAAGAGTCACAGACGATGATGATAGAATGTCTCAAAGTTCCAGCGTTCCAGCAATGAGTTCTGTCAGCACTAACAGCAGGGCAAAGAGGAGAGAATTGAAGAAGGTCAATGCTATGGACAGCTCATCTAGTGTAGCATCTCAGTCTTACAGCCATAATGGGAATGACCATTTGGAGCTGGATAAAGGAAGCCTGGACAACCATGACCACACACTAAATAAGGATTCCATTGATGACAACACATCAGTGAAAAGTTCCCTGTCATCTAGTAGGCCAGTTGCCAAACCCAGAGGCTCCAGGTCAGGGGCAGCCATTAATCAATCCCAGCAGTCTAGCCAAGATGCTCTACAGGATGAAGTGATCAATGAAAATGACCACACGCCACAAAATTCTCCCTCTCCTCAGCCCAGATCACAAAGCCACCACTCAGAGGTCAGCCAGGAGAAAACTGACGATGACTATGAAGAGGACTATGAAGAAGATGAAGGAAATGATGCAGATGAAGATGATGAACAAGGCTCCACAACACATAGAACATCGGATGATGACTTTTAGTACAAACTTATGAGGACAAAATTACAAAATGTTTTTCATCATAAAAAAAAATTAAATTGGAGAAATTCGTTAACCTGACCAAAAAAAGATGTCTAAAAAGAACATTTCAAAAAGTTACATTTAAGAAATGTGCCTCACAGCATACATTTTTTATTTCGTAATGTTTTATTTATATTTCAATCACTTTTTCTACAGAGAAAATAATTTTTAGTAACTCATCTCTACCCTGTAAAATAATGCATATTTCCAATATTCAGAAATGTATTTTGTAATATAAAAATTTCTTTCTATTTAAAACTTTTTATGTTGAGACCATCAGCTGCGAGAAAGGGATATTTAGGATGAGGATGATCCTTTCTATAGCATCACCATACTATCATATTTTTGCATCTTGGTGGAATGCATGGGCTTGGATATACATGGACAAGTAACCCATTGATTTAGGGATAGTCTCAGCTTGAAATAAAGTTCCTAGCCTCTGAGTGTGCAAACCACATCTATTTGTACCTTCTGGGTGCACCACAAGTATTTGAATCTGCTAAGGGCAGAGGTCAGAGTAATATTTAGGAAAAATAATTCTAACATATGTATATGAAATGTGGTATATTACATTAGTGTTATAGTAGTCAGTTTCAAAACATTATTTTTCATGATGTGAAACAGAAACAAATGTTCTATGACTGAGATGAAACTTCTGGAGGAGCACAAGATTGTTTTATTTTTAATGCAGTTTTATTTAATGTCTTACTAAAGTGGCCATTTGAATCATTGTTAACTCAGTATAATTTATTACAATGAACTTTGAAAGTTTTTTTTTAATTGAAATAATTACATTTTTACATTGAAGAGTACATTGAAATGATCATAATGATTAAGATAGTATTTCTTAAAAAAACAGAAAATCTAAGTAAACTCTTTAAAAGAAAGTCTCATTCAAATGTTGGGGTTAATAAACAGTTCATTGCACAAGCATTTAAACTATTTGGGAACCCTGAAATATTTTTGTTCTTACAATCATATAATCATCTTTGTTAATTTTCATGGTCTTAAAAATCAATGGAACAGTTAGATATTATATTTTCTTTTTTAATGTTTCAGAAAGATCTGAGGTAATCTTTATTTATTTACAAATAGATTGATTGGGTAAAAACAATATAACAAGAGGTTCTCACTTTTCTTTGCTGCTGACATCAAGACATAGACAATTATTTGCATTGCCCAGCTATCCCTCTTTGGAAATATCAAACTATAATCTTAAGTTATTCTACTTGTAATTGCTATAATATGTCTAGATCTACTGATTAATCCAATGTGATTGTTTTCCATGTGACATTATCTTTGTTTAACTTATCCTCTTATTTTATGATTGTGATTGCAGTATCTACTGAGGTACTCAATTTGAAGTACCTGATACATATGTGATATTTTGCTGAAAGATATTTTCTGCCCATTTGTGTGTGTTTAATGTACAGGTGTCTTGTTTGAAACTTGTACACAAAAAATAATTAAAAAGATAAATATGCACATTATTATTTGTCCATGTCAAAAGCTAATTAATATCTTCAGTAATTATAGTGCTGGGTAGGTCTATTTTCCACTTGGTCTGGAATTTATTTTGTCTCTATATATATTGGTAGCTAAAATTTGTAAGATTTTAAAGACATTTTTCTGGATTGATTTATTTTCTGAAATGAATGATATGCAATTTATTTTTAGTAACATTCAAAACTTGAAATGAAAGGTCTATTTCATTTCATAAATACAAAGATTTTGTTTGTAAACCTGAGAACTTTGATTCAAAAATATCTAGATAATTGGTAACTTTTTAAAAATAAGTCTGGGTGTCAAAATCTGTGCTAGTGTAAATGTGAAATGTTTATTTGTGAATTTAACATTTAGTATACTTTTATAATGTACCATAAATACTTAATCTTTTCTTAGGTGTCATGTCAGTAACAAAAAAATGTCATTCCTTATTGGCACAAGGTTGTCAAGAGCCAAAACCTGTTGACTGTGATCTTTATACACATAAACTATTTATATTTTCTTTAGTCATATTTACATATATTGTAGTATTTATTGACATTATCATGCCCGTCCATTTTGTCAAAGTATACATCTGTATAAAGTAGTCTATGCTATCATATGTTATAAACAGTCTTTTTATTTTGTTATTTTTATAAGCTCATGATCTCAATATAATAATTTGAGGGGTAGCCATATAATGAACTGCCATGCTGTTACTATATTATATTACATATTATATTAAGTTTTAGATGATCCAGGTAGTTCCATTCAGATGTAATTCTCACACAGATTTAGAAAGGATTATGTAAGACATTTCATCACACTTGCAGTAGATGCATAAGTAGAGAGGGAAGTGATCAAACACATTCAATTGAAAACAAGTTTGAGTTAAAAATAAAATGATGTAGACAAACAAAAGTAGGACACAATTGAAGAGGAGAAATGTTGTGGCTCTGAAAGAATTATACAGAATTAATTGGAAAATCAAAGAAGTCAGGTAACGTTTCCCCTTTCAGACCTTTTGATCTATGGGGCAGATGATTTTAAGGTCAGAAAATTAAGTCAGGTAAACATTAGAGTTGCGTGACTCTGGGGCACCCTAAAAATCCTGAAATTGAAAATCCCAGTTTTCACAGAGCTTTGAACCTAGGAACCCCTGGTTTGGAAGCCAAGCACTTAACCACTCAGCCACCACGCTGCCAGAAAAAATTTTAATTAAAAAAAAAACTTGCAGCAAAGATTTTTATGGGCTATGGACAAAATATTTGTCTAAGTTTGAACATTTGACTTTTTTCATAGTGTACTTCTATTCAAATGCTACTTTTGTCTAATGTTCCTGCTAAAAAGCTTTTCTCAAAGTTTTTCTAAACAAAGTCTGAACAAATAAAGATTTTTTTTTCAATTTGATTATCGCATTCTAGTATATTATGCTGTCACAAGCATAATGTTTTTGAATGTTTCAATCCTGTGAAAAACATTGTCAAGAAGTTTGATTTAATGTTACCTTGAATTAATCTGCTAATGTTTAAATTTTTTGCCATGTGTTGATAAATGGTTTTGTTATTTTAAAGTCTAGTATGAAGTAACTGTTTAGCTGGTTTACTAATGAAAATAATAGCAAGTATTGAAGCCTATTGAAAGTACTTTCTGTTTCATTGTTTATGCATTAAACTGAAACCAATTATTATAGAAGGCCTGAACACTGATTTGCGACATTGCAACTTTTGGGTAGTTAAGACCAATAGCTCGTTGCCACATCACAGGTCTGGCATCACGATGTGTGACGTGGCAAACTGCACACAGGTTGTGACCTCTCCTGTCAGTGTTCAGTCCTTCTATAATGATTGGTCTCAGTTAAACAGTTGAAAAGCTTTTCTTTAAGAATTTAATGTAATACCAAATACAAAAATGAGACAAAGAAGAACAAAATTGAGAATCTCTTTTCACAAGTTTGTGTCACTTTTGCATCATTGGAGTTTAATTTTATATAAGAGAGTAAGAAAGTAGTCACATTTTTCTTTAATCCTTAAGTGACCTCCATATCTGAAGTGTACATTACACTTTTTTTCCCTTGTTTTAATAATAGGGTCCATAGGTCTATATTTTAACTTGTCATAGCAGTTGACATGCAGCTATCAGAAAGATCGTCCATATTTGTATATAATTGGGAGAATGGTATTTATTTGAACTAGTTGATAATAGATACACCTATTTGAAAGTTGTTCCACATATAGAAATATAGTGATAGTTCCATCGCACTAACTCTATTTTAAAATGTGTGTGTATAATTCTTTGGCTATATATTTTGACTTGTTCTCATGTCTGTGTTACACTGTCTTTCTATTGGCCTTACATTTTGTTCCAATACAAGCATTGACATCCTAACTCTTTATCTGAAGTAACTTCATTCTTTCTTTCTGACCGTAGACTATTTCTTTTTGTTGAATGCACTCTGATGTTATATTATATATATATATATATATATATATAAGCATACTTACTTACAATTTCATCTTTAAAATTTGCATTCTCTATGACCTAGTCTTTAATGAAATTAAGTCTGAGGTTACAAAGTTCTTAGTAGGAATATTCTATAATATTAGCATACTCATGTGGTACGTCTAATATGTTAATTATATAACAACCCCTCTCTCTGTCTCTTAAATATTTATACTTTTGATGCTTTCCCTCTCCCGTTTCTCTTTCATCCCATGTTTCAGTGTCTGCTGCAACCTACTTATAGCCTCCCCTTACAATGTATTTCTGTAGGATCTATTTACAGACTAGCACACCTACTCTTTAAAGAACAGTGAAATATTTAAAAATTGGGAAAGGATTAGAAGTTGGGGCACAGAGATTGGTTATAGAAACATTGAGTTCATGTCTCTCAAACAACCTGTGCATTTGAAGTAATGGTCCCAAAGCAAATAATTTTATGAACTGTTGTATAAAATTTTATTTTGCGAAAAGAAAAATTAGTTTGCTCAAAAGTGAGATATAAACTAAATTTCATGCTAGAAATATTTTTGAGGTAGAGCAAAGGTGGGACATCAGTTGAACATTCAAATACTTAGATTGAAACCAAAACACACCGACTCATCTGGGGGCATCCATTGTCTTCCGAGATAAAAGGAGCCATATATAATACAATGCCGCAAATCCGATTATGCAAATTGCTAGATTCACATATACAAAAAAAAAAAAATCCTTTAGAATACTTTTGATAAATGAGTCTACTCTTTTCTCTAGTATTACAATAAAGTTTTAACATTACAATGTTAGAATAGAGTACCTTTTGAAAAAAAAAAAGTTAAATATAGCCTTTTTTTCACCCGAAACATTTTTTTTTTGGCATCGCAACAAGGGAAACAACTTCAGAAACATTGTCTGGGAAGATATAGCTCAAGACTGCACAATGTGGAGAGAGATGGTGACAACTGGGAAGATATAGCTCAAGACTGCACAATGTGGAGAGAGATGGTGGCAACTGGGAAGATATAGCTCAAGACTGCACAATGTAGAGAGAGATGGTGGCAACTGGGAAGATATTAGATTAATAGGGCCTATAGGTTATGAGTCAGTGACCACAACAATCTGTGTTGCCCTCAAATGTCCCTCGCCGAGTTGAGAGTCAATGACTTTTAAGGCTTCACAGACTGCCATGGCCTCCGCATCAAAACTGCAAACACCACCACACGGTCCAAAGATTTTGACTGAGTAAGAGCCAAGATAGATGTAGGCTCCATAGCCTGCTGTTCCAGAATCTATTGCTGCCGACCCATCAGTATATGCAAAAATAGCACTGGGCTTGAAGGCATTAATGGTCTCCAGTGCTAGAATTTGAAGGTCGTTAGATGAACGACTTAATTGTATTCAGGTCTCCACTAGATTCAAGTGTATGTCTGGGGACGTTGTGCGACACAAGGGGGGGGGGGGGGGAAGGTGATGAAAACGTTAGACAGTGTGAAATGGAAAAACATTTTTTGGACGCATCAAACTCTTCCAACATCCAAACATTCTTGGAGCAGCATCTTTGCAAACAAATGAGCACATGTTGTCAAATACATCCGGTTCTGTAGTTGCCGTTTCAAGAGATTTGCAACAAAGAAACTTGTCTTTGAAAACTCAGTCCTACAATAGTCTGTTGTTTTTTTTACTCAGCCACCTTCCATCGTACATTTAAATACTGTAAGTCATTGTCGGTGAAGTTCGTCTGTTTGAAGCTCGTCTGTTTGAAGTTTGTCTGTCTGAAGCTCGTCTGTTTGAAGCTCGTCTGTTTGAAGCTCGTCTGTTTGAAGTTCGTCTGTTTGAAGTTCGTCTGTTTGAAGCTCGTCTGTTTGAAGCTCGTCTGTTTACAGCTCGTCTATTTGAAGCTCGTCTGTTTGAAGTTCGTCTGTTTGAAGTTCGTCTGTTTAAAGCTCGTCTGTTTGAAGTTCGTCTGTTTGAAGCTCGTCTGTTTGAAGCTCGTCTGTTTGAAGTTCGTCTGTTTGAAGCTCGTCTGTTTGAAGTTCGTCTGTTTGAAGCTCGTCTGTTTAAAGCTCGTCTGTTTGAAGCTCGTCTGTTTGAAGCTCGTCTGTTTGAAGCTCGTCTGTTTGAAGCTCGTCTGTTTGAAGCTTGTATGCTTGACATCAAAATGACGTTTCAGTTTGTTCAGCTTTATAAATTTTGATAATAAAACTTCGTTGCAAAGACTCAATGCGTTGCTGCTTTAATTATTGAAGTCAAACCATATCACAATCAAATAGTCATTACATTTTCGACATCCATTGTTACGGGTTGTTATTATCATGAAAATATTACCTCCAATGACATGGCGTATCACTAATTATAAAGGCACATTCCTCGTCTCATATGCTAGGACAAATTTGTACAAATACTCCTTCTTCCCTGGTGCTATTAGAGCATGAAATTGGTTGCCTGAGCTAGCCAGGAAAACCAGTGACTTGGCAGAATTTAAGTCATTGGTTAATATGTGTGAGCTGGCGCTCCTAGATCTAATTTTTGTCCTAATTTTATCTAATTTATATTTTTTTATATAGGCCAGGGCTATGATGTTTGTAATTCAGTGTCCTTTTTAATTTTTATAGTTCAGTGCTGTGTATTTTAAAAAAAAAAAAAAAAAAGTTATTTCTATTCTAAACTCATATGGGGGCTCTATACCGTTTACAGACCTGCACATAAACTGATATAAAAAAATAACAACCAATCCAACGCTAATGCCAAAGACAAAAATAAGCAGAACTAACCAGGGACAAAAAATAGGAAATAACATCCACAGCTCTTAGGCTAGTTAACTATTTTAAAAGTCATTGGTTAATATGCATGACTAAATGCATGACGCGTAGGACGTAATCATCTTCTTTTTTGAAGTAACGTCTGTATTATATAAGATAAGATAAGAAAAACTACTTTTCCTCTACGAGTAAAACACAAATAACAGAAAAAGACTAAAACTAGCAGAAAGTTATAAATAGCGGAAACTACAAAATACTCAGCACTGAACTATAAAAATTAAAAAGGACACTAAATTACAAACATCATAGCCCTGGCCTATATAAATAATATAAATTAGGTACAAAAATTAGATCTAGGAGCGCCAGCTTACATATATTTTTATTGCTTTGTAAGTTTTGTTGTAAATAAAGTGTATATAAGTTCCTTTTAAAATTTCAGTTTGCTTTATAATTGTAGTTGGTTATTTTATTTTTAGTTTAGTTTAGTTTAGTTTAGTTTGATTGTGCTGTCTGGTTGCTTAGGCGACTCTAGCCCCTTGGTCGCAGACCGAGGTGCACAGATTAGGCCTACCCAGTAGAGCTACCACCTGCCTACTGTTATAAATGAATAAATGTTGAGCAGCAGATAACAAAAAGGGCCTCACTCAGTAGCGCCACCCTGATCTGATCACATATGCATGACTAAATGCATGACGCGTAGGACGTAATCATCTTCTTTTTTGAAGTAACGTCTGTATTATATAAGATTAGATAAGATAAGATTATAAATGAATGTACTTCAATTACGCGCATAAATCTTCACCATATAAATAACATCTATGATTCCGCAATGGGGTAGTGTTGCCAAGCCATTTAAAAGACAATAATTTAAACTGTTATAAATATTTTATGCGACAATTAAAATATTGAAAATGATTTTGATTCCATTGTTAACAGCATCTATCCTCGGATGACTATTATAGTAAAAAAAAAGAAGTAACTACCGATGAAGCATTTTCTACAATGTCAAGTTTTTTTTTTAATCTTTTTTTTTCCAATGGGCTTGGGCGACCCCTGAAAAAAATCGTCATTCTACCTCCAAGAGGGTCGTTACCGACAGGCTGAGAACCCCGTGCTCTAGACAATAGATGGATACCTAGACAGACAGACCGAGAGAAAGGGGAAATGTAATATGAGAGAAAGAGAGAATGTGTGTGTGTGAATGTGTGTGTGAAGTCAACATAGAAATATAGATGTAGACTTCTCAACGCACACAGACCACTACATGAATCTATAACCTATATGCATACATATGCACCTGCAGACAACTCATGTCAGATGACGTTTATTGGGCTAGACAAGGGAAGAGAAGAAAGGAAAAAATTCGAGAGCCCGCGAAACAAGGGAAATAAAAAAGATATCACCTCGCCATCTAGTCAACGTAATTAAGCAGGTCACGTGCCCAATCCTGAACGTCTATTGGATTCCTATAAAGCCTTCCCAAAAGTAACACTCCAATTACTCATATTACACTCTTCTAGATGTACTCAGCAGCTCAGCACTGTATCGCAAGGGAGCTAGTCCCCCACTCTCTACACAGATTATATCAAATGTAAACAAAGAGTTTCCTCTCTTTTCTGATCTCTTGTATGTTAGACTTATGAAAAAATTTCGCCCGGGACGAGCATGGGATATAAAAAAAAACAAAGTGCGTGTGTGTGCGTGTGTGTGTATGGAGGAGGGGTGAGGGTGAGCGAAGTGAGAGCGCGTGCATCTAGCACAAGCTGTGGTTATTCCTTGTAGGTCATCTGTCTTATCCGCAATCTACAGGTCACTGTAACAAGCGTCGCCTGTGATAATGTTAGCGCTTGTGTCGTGTGTATACAAACAGAAGCCCTTTGAACGAGTCCTGCACTGGTCTGAGGGAACGCTTGTTCCTGTCATCTCAACAACACTAAGGTTAGTCTAATTATCTTCCCTTGATTAGCCTTCAAGTGAGTCTTACAATACGTTAGCACGTGTTGGCCCCTAAGTCAGCAGCAGCACGTGTTGGCCCCTAAGTCAGCACGTATTGGCCCCTAAGTAAGCACAGCACATGTGTTGGAGCCTAAGTCAGCACGTATTAGCCCCTAAGTCAGCACAGCACGTGTGTTGGCCTTTAAGTCGGCACGATAGTAGGCCGCTAAGTCAACACATGTTGGCCCCTAAGTCAGCACTTGTGTAGGCCCCTAAGTCAGATCATGAGTATGACCCTGCTGTGTGCTATTTATATTGAATCAATATTGTGTTGTTTCTACAAAGAAAGATATGGGGTCGTCTTAGATTTGATGGACACTGCGCTCTGTTTCAGCTTTTGTTTTTAATCGTAAGACTAAAGTTCTATAATTTAAATGCTAAACTATTCATATAGCAGAAGAAGGCGATTGGCAAACTGTGTTGCTCAGTGATTTATTACACAGCTTATATCAACTCACTCTGTCTGTTTGTCTGTCTGTCTTGTACACATCTTGTACACGTCAATTCTTCCATTTTCTCATTCTTGGATCAAGTTGAAACATTGCATAATTATTAATTGTCTAAGACAACACATGAATAAATTTAAAAAAAAACTATTATTTAATTCATTAGTGGTAATTAATTATTTAGTTTTAAGTAGAAAAGGGGGGATAAATCTTGCACTATTGATATATGTGGCGGTAATTACGCGGTTCTTTCCCTCATAAAAGTATATTTTTTTTATTTAACTTGTGAAGATATGTGTTGCCCAGTGGCGTAGCAAGATACCCGTGGGCCCGGGTTCAAGAATATATTGGTGGGCCCCCTCCCCCAATAAGACGAATACAATGTATGACAAAACAATTGAATCATCTGAATGTGTTGGTACATTGACCAAAAGACATTCCAATTAAAGTAGAGAAGCTTCTTAATAATCTAATTACGTTTGACTCTGTTAGAACTCCAACACGAATGACAAGTTTCAAAGTTTGTACAAATTTTGAACAGAATGAAACGAGGTAACGAAGTTTGAAATCTATAACGAAATGTTTTATCAGTTCTAGTTCCCTTTCTACACATTGACATTCCTAAAACACTTCTAAGTGTCAAACTTTGAAACATTGATACAAACTAGTATCTCATTCTACGTCCATTATTTAACAGTAAATAGATCGAATATTTATTTATTGAACATTTCTATGGCTTTCTAAGCAGCAAAGTAAGAAACCAGTGCATCTTTTTCTTAATGCGCGAGCGGCTTCTTCTGATGAAACAATGTTCAAAGGCCATTCTAGTATCCAAGCATCTTCATAGCTTTAGCCTAGTAGTTTATTTAATGATAAAAGTTTTTGTGTTTTTAATTACTTGGAGCATTTGTTCAGCAAATTCTGCTAACGTTTGATACTCACATAGATGAGAACCTAGAAATGACAATCTAATTTCTTTTTCTTTTGGATGTTCCGTCAACGGAGATCACTGAACAGTATAAAAAAAATAATACAAATTTGATATCAACTTTTTATTTGTCTTGAGCGCTGCCACCCATCAAAGAGACTAATGGTACAGAATTGATATCCTATACTACCGGTATTTTTTCCAGAACTGCATTGCCCAACAAATCTATTATCTCGTTTTAAATCTGCTGGGCTTTAATTTCCTGTCAAATTTGAATATTCATAGCAATTTTTCTGTTTTTGTATAAATATATATATGGCGCTAAATTTCTTTAAGAGCAATGAACCAAGTTTCAACCAAATAGTAAGCATTCGTCAGTGAAAAGTACTATTCCATAATCCATTTAGTCACCTGTCTATCTTCTAGATCTTACAGATCAACCTGACCTTTAAGATTGAACAAAATAGTGTAATAATAAAAAGAAATGATATTAAAAGTTTTAAATACAAAACAAAATAAAAACATTTTGACTTCTGAGAAAATTGAATAATTTGCAGTTGTATCGAAATTTTAATTAGTGACAATCAGGACTATCCCTATTTCTTAACCAAACTCTCCCCATCCCCCCCCCCCCCCATCCCCCATTCCTGTACTACTCCCAATGGTTTTATGAACAGACACGGAAACAAAAAGAATGGGACGATATGGAAACGATTGTCACCCTAAACGCACCATTACAATTTACAAAACCTAATGGAAAGCAAAATTCTTACATTAAAGCTTCAAACACTGGTTTTGAAGTTAATAGTTATGTTGAATAAATACAACGTTCAGGAAATTTTGAGGAAGCTTTTTAAATTCTATTTTTTTTTATCGGTTTTTACAGAAGTGAATTTAGTTTTTCACTTTGGTGTCACCCCCAAGTCGTGGGCCCAAGCGCAGTGGGCCCCTAATGGTCGTGGGCCCGGGTTCATTGAGCCCCTTCGCGCCTTGGATGCTACGCCACTATTGTTGCCAGCATAATGACCAGCTATCGCTACTATTTGAAGACAAGGTCACGTGATGAGTATTCTAGCAGAAGTGAAGGAAGTATTCTCGATACAAAAGTCTGGCCAGACCATTCTGTCAAAACAAACAATATGGCGGCTACAGTTTGAAAGCGAGGAGTTCAATGTTGAGTTGTCGAAGTTTTACTCATACCCAAAAATGCTTAAATAAAACTAATTTGTCCTTACACTTTGCCCAGGGCCGTAATTAGGGGGGGGGAGCAGGCGGGCTACTGCCCCGGGGCATCCATAACTTCTACGTTTATTTTTTTTTAACTTTTTATTTATACGCACTTTTACCGCGACACTACTTTCAATCTTAGAGGTGGAACACTGTCGTGAACGTGCTAGTAATATATATATATATAAATGTACCTGTTAGGTTACGGCAGTACGTCATCAAAGGGCCGTACTCTCCACAAACTAAAAAATATACAACTTTTGGGGACTAATATATATATATTAATATATATATATAGAGAGAGAGACTTTTTAAAGAAAAAAAATTAAATGTACAAGTACTGTATTTCTTTCTTCTAACTATGTCATTCTTTTAGACATAAGTGGTACTATCAAGTGCACCTTTATTACAGTGTTCAAAAAGTATAGGGGACTCTCTAAAGGTCCTGCCCTCCTCTTACTTAAATCTGGACTTGACTTCGTCTGTGTCTTGTGTTCTGTTTGCCATTTTTTTTTAAATTTATATTTTGAAAATATTTGAAAAAGTAAAAAAGTTTCTTCAAGCTAGACTCCACGTTGCTGAAGTCAAGGCGATATATATAATTATATATATATATATATTGATACCTCCCATTCTTTAACAGAAGAGGAAACAGGGGAAACAAATCTGCTCACTGGTGGGCAACTACATTGGTATGACCTCCCCTTGTTACCAAGCAAATATCAGAATACACAAAGAGGAAATCTCATCTCGAGCTGTAGTTTATACCACGTGACCAGCATCTTCTTCCAGCAGCCAAAAGTTCTTCCCGCCATAGTTCTCCTCCTCCTCCATGATCCCCTTGAGAAGGTTTCCAACAACGTAGCCACTTACCAACCCATTATACTTTTGTGATGTTCTAAAAATAGTGGTGCTCCCTTCCTCAATCTATCCCCTCCCCTGTTCTATACCCTCCCTTCTTCCTGTAATCCAACCCCTCGCCCCTTTTTTTTTAAAATTAAAACTTCGTCCACTCGCCCGCTCGCTGTGTTGAAAGAAAACAAGTGAGAGGGGGAGGGGGTGTCACACCACGGGGACTAAGTGTTACAGTAACTCGGTTCTTGTGGGAAAGGATGGAGTGATTTCCCTTGGCTCTCGGTTTTTAAATGTGCTTTTTACTATTTAAAAACAAAACAAAAAAAAGAGTTTCTGACAAATATGTAATTAAAGAGCAGCAAGTGGCAGCAAAAAATATCTGTGACTCATGGAGTAAGTGCTTCGGGAATATGTATTTCTTGGTCTTTGGTATTACCGTATTGACAAGTAAGTTCAGGCACTGAGCTGGCGAAAGAAAGAATAAAGGTATTATCTTGGCGCTTTCTAATTGTATGGCATCTCATTTAAAGCATACAACTTCTCAACAACAACAACAACAACGACAACAACAACAATCTATCTTTACTAAAGTCTATTAAATTTTTTGAACTCTTTTTTTTTCTTCAAATCAACACAAAATGCCTTGTTCTGGGCAGAACATTTATTTTTCCTAATATTACCTCCCCTTGCCCTGAAATACAAGAATTATAGGCTGCCATAAGGTGGCATTTATTTTTTTAATAATATTATGAAATAGATAAGATTTTCTAAACATTGACTTGGTCAACTTGGTTCTGCGTGAGAAATGTTTTACTTAGACTAACTTGTCTATCTGACGTTTGGGTAAGTGAGGGCCAACTTTTTTTTTTTTAAAGAAGAAAACACAGTCTTCTACATTGCAAAACTACTAGATATATGTTGAGCTAGATCCGATCAATGAATGGTAAGCAACTGGTAATCGATATGGGATTTACAAAATAAACAAAGAAAGTAGTAAACAAAAACAAGAGTAAATTGCAAGAAACAAAATGATTTATTAGTAAAAAGATAAACTGACCAGCTATTTTTTCAGGTGCAATGTATGGCCTAAAAATACATTTCGAACACCTTCATAGCTATCATATTGGTATGTGTCTTCGTGCGTCTAGAAGTGTTACTCGTGTCTTCGTGCGTGTAGAAGTGTTACACATGTCTTTGTGTGTCTAGAAGTGTTACCCATGTCTTCGTATGTCTACTTGAGATGTGTGACGAAACAAACCTGGTTGTTTTGCAGGGCAAAGACAGCCCCCCGACCTTTCTGCACACCGGGCATGGGGGCATGCCCATATCTTCGTGTGTCTAGATGTGTTACTCATGTCTTCGTGTGTCCAGGAGTGTTACCCATGTGTTCGTCATCACGGTACATTGTTACGTTGTGCATGTGTCTTTGATTGTTATGTGTCTATGATTGTTGGACATGAGCCCATGATTATATTACATATTGCCATGATTATTGTTGTAATGTGTCTATTATTGATGTTGGTATGTCCATTTGTCCATAGTCTGCTTGGTATTGATAATGATAATTGATTACAAACCTTGCATCAACTCACTCTGTCCGGGGTAGGGGGGGAGGAGGGGGAATCTTGTATACGTCATTTCTAACACTTCCCACTTTGAAATATTGCAGAATTATTCATTACCGATAACAACACATCTTTTTTTTTAAAAATGTTAATCATTTAGTTGTAATTAATTTTGTTGCATATAGAAAATGTATTAAGCTAAGGGGAGATAAGCCTTGTGTAAACAGAAATTAGGTTGCGCGGTACAAATTTGAAAAAAAAAACGAAATTGAAATTTAAAAGCAAGAGTAGATAACTCTAAAACCTCGAGTTCGAATGCAGAAACGAGCAGTATTTTTTTTTTTTTTAAAAAGCTTTTGAAAAAGCAGTTTGAAAACCTTCTCCCAGAAAACAAACCACTTTCACCCCCCTTCCTCCCAAATTGGTCCTACAAAGTGATTGGATTATAGAGCAGTGAACATACTTAAAGTATGAAAGTTGCGCAAAACAAACAACAGTCGATGAAAATATTTCTAATCGCACATATTTATTATTGCTAGTGTAAGAACTAGATCTATTAAGAATTAGCCTAATTCCATGATAGATTTCAAATAATTGATTCAATTTCACTAGATATAACTTTGTTTTTTAAGTCCCTTTTTTTTTAACTGTTACTTCTAAGTCTTATAGTTCATTCATCACGCCTCTCCAGCCTCTTCAGCCTCTCCAGTTCTTTAGTTCCTCAAACATTTTTCTTTCTTTTTCTCCTTGTTTTCAAATACTTTTTCTGTTTCATCATGCTATGCCCCCTAACTCGTGTACACTAAATAATAAACCCCGCATCATTAGAGAGCTACCTAATTTTAAACATAGCTGGAATTGTGTAACTTAACACGATTGTATTTAGACTCCATACTCTCTCCTTAGCCACATTCACATCCATTAGGTTGTAATCTTTCTTTAAATTGTTTCACTCAAGTCAGGTTTGTATATAATTTCTGTACATCTAGATGGGGTTATATCCCCTGATTTCCATTACAAACATTTTACACTGGTAAACTTGTATTTAGACTTTGGATTAGATTTACAAATTGATATTTTATTATTCGCCTTTGAAATTGATAATGACATAAGTTTTTAGACAAGTGAGACTAGGAAATGATTGAAATCTAATTAATTCCGATTGGAATCTTTTACGTAGCTGGATGTAGCGTTCTTATTATCTCAGGCTAACACAACTAATCCTCTGTGACCAGACAAAACAAGAGTTTACCTGCCAAAAGGAATTAAAATACGTATACCTACATGCAAATACCTACATACATTAAACTAGCATGATTGTGCTCAAATGCCTTATTTTTGTTTCAAATGTTGTTGTTTTTTATTCTAAATTATTCAATATGAATCAATAATAGTAAAACTAGATGGCCTACATGTTGAGTATGTGTATTATGTTTAACCAGGTAAATTTTATTGTTTAACCAGGTATGCATTCAATACATTTATGGCGTTTAGCCTTTACATCCGATAGGGCTTGTCTTTGAGCCCGAAGATTAATAAGGAGTACAGTACTTCAAGTGGATACACAGCCCCAGATTAATAAGGAGTACAGTACTTCAAGTGGATACACAGCCCCAGCTGTGACTTACATATTTTGCCACACCCAACTCAGATATAACCAATATCCGCAGGTTGTCGATTTAGGTACGCTTATCGCCGAATACGCCTGTCCTAGACAGTTGATTTTCTTTTGGAATCAAATGTGTATCCCGCGACCTTTGTAAGTGACCTCCAGCTGCCTCGTTTCCTTGGGGCACCTCCGTTACGTCGACCACCTGTCAGCTCACCAAAAAGGGCTGCCCTTGGCATACGTTCGTCTCCCATACGGGATACGTGCCCTGCCCAGCGTAACTGTTGGACCATAAGAAGTCCCTCTATACTGTCCATACGGGCGTTCGCAAGGACATCGCAGTTTGTAGTGCGGTCTTGCCACTGTTTGTCCATGATGGAGCATCAAACATCTTTGGTGAAAGCTTTCAATAAGTCTTAGTTGCTTTCTGTATCATACCCATGTTCAGATCCACATAGAAGGGTTGTGAACCACTGCTTGGTAGACACTATTTTTGTAGGCAGGCGGAGAGATTTATTCAGCCAAACTCTCGCTTGGAGGCGTCGAAAAGCAGTATTGGCGTTGACCAGACGGTTAACAACTTCCCTTGAAAGCGATACAACAATTGCTTCCTAGATATGTGAAATTGTCTTCCACGTTCAAGGGGTGTCCACGATCTTTGGTGCTAAATATATATTAGTAAGTCACATCTGGAACATGACTTCTGTTTTTCCGAGGTTTATATTGAAACCAAAAGAGGCGGCAGCGTATGCCTTTACATCCATTAGCTAGATAAAACCATTGGCTTTAGTTCTGGCATAGAATTCTCAAATCGAAAGGAGATGACATCGAAATATAAAAATCTTTATTATTTAACTTACTGAAGGATGTTTGGGTACCTAGCGAATGTTGTTTAAAAATATCTGCTTTGAAAAAACTTTCCACACTTTAGTGTCTGCACACCTTGAGCCCTTCCTAGAGACACTACAGCATAGGAATTGTAGAAATATCACATAAATAATAGAAATACTACAGAAATAGTAGAATTACTACAGAAATTGTAGAAATATCACAAGAACAACAGATGGTCGCGACGCTAAGTGTATATATTAGTCAATGAAGCATTGAATTTGGCCAGGAAGCATGCCTGTTCTATTTTATGTTTTGACTTTCGATTTAGTTTTAAATAAGCTTATTTATTACCTGTAGACATGGGACTTTTTTGTGTTTGTTTGCTTGAGAAACCAATTCCTCACAATGAACTGGGAAAAGAAATGTTCAGAACGAACTTAAATGAATTCCTACGCGCCTCATTACTGCCATACTGCTATCTAAATCCTAATGTTCTTACTACAGTATCTGAATATAACTTCATACAGGAAAAAGTTTTTAGAATAATAAAAAAAATTATAAACTTATAAGTTAAAGAGTTAGCCTATACTTAGTCTCTTCCAAAACTATTTAAGTACCTCTCTGCAATCACTAAAAATTTCAAAAATAACTTACGAGCTTTAATTCTGTAGAGTCACTGAAAACTGATAAAATTAATATCCATTGAGCCCCATGTGTATAAGACTCTCAATCAGTCTCCAATAAGATGTAGTTATGTAGACTTAGTTTCCAATGAGATGTAGTTATGTAGACTTAGTTTCCAATGAGATGTACTTATATAGACTTACTTTCCAATGAGATGTAGTTATGTAGACTTACTTTCCACTGAGATGTACTTATGTAGACTTAAGTTTTTAATGAGATGTACTTCTGTAGACTTATGCCTCCACTAAGACATAGTTTCCATTTACTTTCCCAACTTATATCTCGAGTACCATTCAGAAAGCACAGTGCTATTTGAGCCAGAGACCCTGTTTCAAAGCCACAAACTTGATTTGTCAAATTTAAGACATTTTTTAGGATATCTCTATACACCTAACTTCTGAAGTCCGTCCTCAGTTTGATGTTATTTGAACAGGGTAAGAACTATATACCTGCTCGTCTTGTTTAGGTAAGATGATCGCATGTGGACGTTACACTTGATCAGCACTTAGTTTTAAGAAAAGAAACATATCCTCAAGGATGGGAAATCCTTGAAACTCTATCCCTCTGAGATGTTCCTCCACCTCCCTCACTCGTAGGTCCATTAGTTTAAAATGTCTTTTTTTATTTTAGACCTAACTATCTACTTAATTAGAAATTAAGTATAGCCTGAGGCTCTTAATGACTCTCTGAAAGTAGACATAAATATTGGATATTTTTTTATTCATACTTTATTTTGTTCCCGTATAGAAACGAATGACGAAATTAAACCTCAAATAAAATTCTAAGTTTACACGGAGGCTAGTCTACATCTAAAAACTCAACAGAAGGTCTAGCTCATTAACATATATAAACAAACATGTATAGCTTAATTCTCTCATGCTAGTTAAGCTAATCAGTAAAGAGAATACATCTTTAATGCAAGTAGAACTTCAGACTACATAGATGGAGCAAATCTCAAACGCGTCTAGATTAAAGCCTTTGTATTGTGCTCTTTGACCATCAGAAGTGAGCCTGTATTCATTTAACTTATATCACACTACTAGGACCTGGGGCTGTGGTTAGGGTGGTACTGTGGTATGTGTTTTGAAATGTTAAATATCAAATACATTGTAAAACATGTTGTTAAAACCCCAGGACGGTTTGTACTTGTAGACTTGCTAAACAAAAGAGTTGTCTTTCTTGAACAGAAAAGCTGACTACAAATATAATATTGAACTTTTTATTAGTTGTATCGCTCCAAAGTATACGTTCAGACAATAAGTTACATAAACCGTTGAGACCTCTGGCCCGTTGTTGACATGATTGGCTCTGCATTTGCGATAATGTCAAAATAATCAGACATGTTTATCTGCCCCTGACACACGAAGAGTTGTGCGATTGTCTAACTTGATTCTTTAAGCAGATTCACAACATTCAAGTCGACATGTTATACATATCAGTGAACACGTAGATTCTACTTCTTTTTTAAAACCTAATTCCAAAGAGTTCCATATAACGCATTTCCCTAAGTTGTTAGAGCCAACCACTTTGCTGAAGAGAAATTTATAAATTTCTGATTAAACAACCCAATATGTTTTTTTTTAAAAAAGATTTTAGCTGCCTCCGTATTTCTATTTTGTTAACATTTATACATCAGTGGCGTAGATGGGGTGGGGAGGGGGGCTAAAAATTCGAAGGTCCCCCCGGGCCCCCAATTGAAGGGGGACCCCAAACAAATGTCTGAATTTTTTCTTTACATTAAATAAAAAAATATATATTTATTAAGTACATTATTTCATGTCATGGTATCGAATATCAAAATGCAGGAGCCTCTAAAGAATTTAAGCCCTCCACCCGGCCCGGGCCCCCAAAATCCCTAGCTACACCGCTGTTATACATACAGTATTGTCTTTTGTCAAATTAATGTTATAAAAATAAAACATTTTAGGTGTGAGAGTTGTGGTGAAGATGTGTGAGATAAATAGATGTTTACAGTACCGGTACTCAGTGATAGATTGCCTAACTTTTAACTTTTAATAAATTAATAATAAACGTTAAAATACAAGAAAAGTAATATTTTCTTCCCCACATTGAAAAAGGTGCCGGTACGCCGTACCGGTGCGTACCGTCACAAAAAAAGCACTGAATGTATATATCCCCATCATAGGGCCCAGTCTAGACCAACACCGACTTGCCACCTGTGAGGTGGTAAAGGGCCATTGGTGTAAGTATCCCAAAGGTTGCGGCGTCTCAAGGCATTGTTGAGTCCTATTATAGTTGGACTGGTCAATGTCCAGCCGCCTCCGTGCCGGTGTTGTATCCTGGCGTTAAAACCTGACAGACCAAAAGATATATTATTAGAGACTGATGTAGGGGAGGTGAGAGGCATTTTAAATATATATTTTTTTAAGTTACTTTTCTTTTCGCTTCGGTTATCCATTAATGTGTTCAGTGGAGCGTCAATTCTAGCTTCCCATGTAAACAAACTGATCCAAATCTGTTTCTCTTGAACATGACGGTGGATGGTGTTGGGGGGGAGATGGGGGCTGACATTAGGTGCAAGTTTTATAAGAGTTTATTGTTTCTAAAGCTTCTCTTTTGTACCTTTAGTTTCATGTATCCGAAGTCTGGTAGTACTTAAGTTTCGTGTAACTTTAGTTTTTGTGTAACTTTAATTTTGTATAACTTTAGTTTTATACACATTAAGTATTGTGTACATTTAGTTTTGTGTCCATTTAGTTGTGTGCACATTAAGTATTGTGTACATTCAGAGTACATCTAGTTTTTCGTACATCTAGTTTGAATACATTTAGTTTTGTGCACATTTAGTTTTCTGTACATCTAGTTTTGTGTGCATTTAGTTTTGTGTACATTTAGTTTGTGTATTTAGTTTTGGGCACATCTAGTTTTGTACACATCAAGTTTTGTGTACATTTAGTTTTGTGCACATCTAGTTTTGTGTGCATTTAGTTTTGTACACATTCAGTTTTGTGTAACTTTATGCACATTTAGATCGCTAACAGCTGATCAAAGACATAGAATCCGATGTCATTACAGTGTCTTTGATTTTGTATACATTCTCTCTCAGCAACTAGTCAGTGCAGCGCTAAGAAGTTCACCACACACACACACACTGAACAGGCTTTGTTATTTGTTGGTTTATGGCTTAAACGTCGCCTTTGAACTCTACAGCGAATACATGGGAAACAAAAAGTTGACTGTTCAGGGAATAAATCATTTGAAATGGAAATTTAAGCTTCAATATGGTATTAGAGAACTTTGTCACATGACAGTCTCATTAAATTCTATTTAATTACTTCTCGCAATGGTAACAATCAGATTTCTTTGCGATCTTAATCTTCTAATGCGACTTTGATATTGTGGTAGATTCAAGAAGACATAGAGATCTAGTGTTGTTTTGTTGTTTGTTTTTTGCTCAATGAATGGAACTGAACATTTGACAATTCAACCAACTTACAATGTTAACCTTTACGTCCCTCGAAGTTATCGATTTAACTTTCTCTCTCTTTCTTTCTCCCTCTCTGTCACTCCCTCTCTCTATCTCCCTATCCCTCTTTCACTCTCCTTTTCTCGTTCTCTCTCCTTCTCTCTTTCTGTCTCCCTCTCTTTCTCTCGTTAGAAGTTCTTCATTATTGAAGCTATTACACAACAAAAAATGCAATCCTTGCAGATTAACATGAACACGGGTCATCGGTTTCTGTGGTCTCAACACAAACATAAGTAGTTAACTAATGGCTTCACCTGTTTCTTGAGATTTTTAAATAATTAGCTCTCAAGAGTGCAACTTGCCAGGTCTCGACCTTTCACCTTTGGAGCTATTCCCTCGCCTCGTTATCAGCATGTTCTATTTAAAATCTGCATCATCTGTTGCAGCAATAGGATGAGGTCACGACGGCCAGTTTCAGAAGTTTCTTAGGCAAAAATAAAGATAATGGATAGAGCGTTTATTTTTAACGTTTTAAAATTGCTTTTGAGAAAGTTTTTTTTTTTTAATTGGAAGAGTGGAAATCGCGTGTAGAGTTATTGCCCCTTCAATCTTTGATTTTCAATCTTTGACAGTTTCTCTTCAAATTGTATATTTTAAATATCTGCTTTAGGATGAGGAGTCGGCGACTGGAGATATTTTCTCTGTAGCATTAAATACTTGACTAAAGAGTTTAGTTTATTTCACATTTCTGCTGGTTCATTTTGCTGTGATTGTCGTTCTTGTTCTGTATTTAATCTACAAAGACTGATAGAAGGCGTCTCTGGTATTCTATCATTCTCTGCAATCTTGATGTAGTGGGAATGGCTTACATATTTCGAGTCTTAAGTTACGTAAGACTAGTCCAGCGTTTCTCAAACTGCGGGGCGCTCATTCCCCTTGTGACATGACGTTCTGACGGAGGGGTGGGCTTCGAAAAAGTTGAATTTATCTTTAAAAGGACAAATAATATATTGGATTTGCATTATAGTTATAAATTCATGTTTGAATATGGACCAATTAAAATGGAAAGTTTAGAATATAGACCATTTTGTGAAAGTCGTCTGAAAACAGTTTTTGTTTAAGAAGACATTTCTTTTAATCTAGCGACTTTATAATGTCAGAACGGTTGAGTATCCCATGGCAGTTGTACATCGCTCTGTAGTGTAGGACAGAGAGAACCCATCCACAAAATGTCTGCCTCAATGCGAAGATAACATTTACTAAAATCGTGCCTGCCTATTACAGGTTTATGAAAATAACCTTACGCAATCACGCGCATTACAGACGTATTTTCACTATATTCAACTCGAATCTTCTTCACATGCTAGTAGTGCTCGGGCCGCCCCATTCTTTAGTGGAATTCATGACCTGCATTTTTTTTTACTAGAATGAATAATGCTCTGTAGACGTCAGGCGAACGCATTTCTGCAGCTAATAAACGCAGGAAAATACTTGACGTGGTGGCTCTGAGTTCCCACAGCTGTGTAAAGGAAGTGGTCACGGGTAAATGTTTTAGAAACACTGGACTAGTCTCTATATGCTTTGTGCCTTGGCATAGCTTTTTTTTTCTCCAAAATACTCAACAATCACCATTTAAAATTGAACATTGCTTTGGCTGATAAGAATGACTCAATTGGGGAGAACCCGCTTTATAATGCCTCCACGCACACAGACACACACAGGCTTTGGGCCCGTGAATTCTAATACCATTTTACTGCTCCAATGCCACCCACCCCTACCATTCCGCTCACAACAAAAAGAAAACGTTAGTTCTACGTACATTCTCTGAATTTTCTTCCACCTCTCAATTCAATAGCACAATATTTAATATAGTCTTCAGGTTTTTCGAACGGAACCCCCGACCCCAATACACACCACCAAACACACTCAACCGCCCTCCCTCACACTTTTGGGCCCTTTTTTTATTACATGACAACTCCTAACTTTTTTTTAGCATCCTCTAATTGATCGACTCCTTACCACACACATTTCAGCTTTTTAACTCTAAATCTAGCACCTTTGGTTAGTTTTACTTTGTGTGTGTGTGCGTGCATCCTTTAAGCGTAACTCAAGCAATATATGGTATTAGATAACGCAAACATTTCTTTTGGCCTTCAGGTTCAGACCTAGAAGGGGGGGGGGGGTTGCATGTTTCGAACGTACCACTTGAATTCCCCCCGTCCTACCTTGCATTAAAATGGCAGTAACACACAGCATGAGACCCGCTGGTCGCTAACAACTTAGCCTTGAACTTAGTGATATTGAGTTATATGTATCATGGGATATCTTAATGAAGCAGCCATGCAAAACTGGTAAGTTGAATCCGATGCTTTATTGTGAGCAGCAAGGCGTAACTTAATTCCGGGATAGAAACCCGTTGGTGACGTCACTCTTCTATTAGATAAGAGATCTCTACACCTTTAGCGACGTGTTGGCCTCCTTCAGTTGTAGACCGACTTAGGACCTATACCAAAAGCAGCCAAATCTTTAATCAAATAAAACTGTCAACAGTCTCTCTCTCTCTCTCTCTCTCTCTCTCTATATATATATATATATATATATATATATCTCAGCATTTATCTTCTTCTAGACAGCCTTGTTTTTTCTTGTGATGTGTGCTCGTTTGAAGTCTCTGTCCCTCTGTTCCTGGAAGTTGTCACTTTGTTGGTTCTAACATCTTCTTGTTACATTCCTCTGTTAATTTGTTTGTTTTACATTTCATTTAGACCCCACCCTTTTCCCCCCTTTTTACAATTCCTCTTTTCATGTTGCAAACTCTTCATCGGGTCAAAAAACAAAAGGGTGGAACCTGGGTGGGTGAACACGGATCTCGAAAACGGCTCTGACGATTTATCTAAAAATTTGACAGTTGATGAGTATCTTTGGGAAAGGAATTTCTAGCTAATTAGCTACACTGGGAAAACTCTATAGGACTAGCACTAGAATTGGATAAAGTCTGGGTCTATAGAACTAGCAATAGAATTGGATAAAGTCTGGGTCTATAGGACTAGCAATAGAATTGGATAAAGTCTGGGTCTATAGAACTAGCAATAGAATGGGATAAAATCTGGGTCTATAGGACTAGCAATAGAATTGGATAAAATCTGGGTCTATAGGACTAGCAATAGAATGGGATAAAGTCTGGGTCTATAGGACTAACAATAGAATGGGATAAAGTCTGGGTCTATTGGACTAGCAATAGAATTGGATAAAGTCTGGGTCTATAGGACTAGCAATAGAATTGGATAAAGTCTGGGTCTATAGGACTAGCTATAGAATGGGATAAAGTCTGGGTCTATAGAACTAGCAATAGAATGGGATAAAGTCTGGGTCTATAGGACTAGCAATAGAATGGGATAAAGTCTGGGTCTATAGGACTAGCAATAGAATGGGATAAAGTCTGGGTCTATTGGACTAGCAATAGAATTGGATAAAGTCTGGGTCTATAGGACTAGCAATAGAATGGGATAAAGTCTGGGTCTATAGGACTAGCAATAGAATGGGATAAAGTCTGGGTCTATTGGACTAGCAATAGAATTGGATAAAGTCTGGGTCTATAGGACTAGCAATAGAATTGGATAAAGTCTGGGTCTATAGGACTAGCTATAGAATGGGATAAAGTCTGGGTCTATAGAACTAGCAATAGAATGGGATAAAGTCTGGGTCTATAGGACTAGCAATAGAATGGGATAAAGTCTGGGTCTATAGGACTAGCAATAGAATGGGATAAAGTCTGGGTCTATTGGACTAGCAATAGAATTGGATAAAGTCTGGGTCTATAGGACTAGCAATAGAATGGGATAAAGTCTGGGTCTATAGGACTAGCAATAGAATGGGATAAAGTCTGGGTCTATTGGACTAGCAATAGAATTGGATAAAGTCTGGGTCTATAGGACTAGCAATAGAATTGGATAAAGTCTGGGTCTATAGGACTAGCTATAGAATGGGATAAAGTCTGGGTCTATAGAACTAGCAATAGAATGGGATAAAGTCTGGGTCTATAGGACTAGCAATAGAATGGGATAAAGTCTGGGTCTATAGGACTAGCAATAGAATGGGATAAAGTCTGGGTCTATTGGACTAGCAATAGAATTGGATAAAGTCTGGGTCTATAGGACTAGCAATAGAATGGGATAAAGTCTGGGTCTATAGAACTAGCAATAGAATGGGATAAAGTCTGGGTCTATAGGACTAGCAATAGAATGGGATAAAGTCTGGGTCTATAGGACTAGCAATAGAATGGGATAAAGTCTGGGTCTATTGGACTAGCAATAGAATTGGATAAAGTCTGGGTCTATAGGACTAGCAATAGAATGGGATAAAGTCTGGGTCTATAGGACTAGCAATAGAATGGGATAAAGTCTGGGTCTATTGGACCAGCAATAGAATTGGATAAAGTCTGGGTCTATAGAACTAGCAATAGAATGGGATAAAATCTGGGTCTATAGGACTAGCAATAGAATTGGATAAAATCTGGGTCTATAGGACTAGCAATAGAATGGGATAAAGTCTGGGTCTATAGAACTAGCAATAGAATGGGATAAAGTCTGGGTCTATAGGACTAGCAATAGAATTGGATAAAGTCTGAGTAGATTTATACTTTCGCTAAACCAGAATTTAAAAAAAAAAAAAAAAGAGGGGGTGGTTAAAAAGGGTCTAATTTTTAAAATCTATCATTCATTAGTTATTAAGAACACAATAATCGTTCTCACTAGGGTTGGTCTTATTGTAGATATTACAGACGTGACTGAAAAAAGAAGATAATGACGTCATACGTATTTCATGTGTCATTCTCGTCATTTTCCTGGCAAAACTTAGCTTCGAATAAATCAGATAATTGAAAACAAGTAATAGTCTTTTTTAAAAATATTTTTTTTTTATTTAACTTTTTTTTCAATATTAATCTTGAAAAGACATTTTGGTAGATTCTTTTAAATGCTAGTTCTAGACTATTATTGTTGTAGAAAACTCATATGTCAAATGAATTTATTCATATCTAACTTTATCGTCCAAATTACCGAATCTGAATATCCAGTAGAAGTGCGATCTATGTTGACTTTATGCCAATAGCTTTGTTCTCTGCTGAGCCACCTGAATAGCCATCACTCCTTCCAGAAGTTCAAGTGTTTCCCGGATGTATGGGAGTGAAAGAGTTTTCTTGTCCGATGTTTGACCTTCAGATTACTTTTAGCCCCCGCCCCCACCTACCTGCCGAATGCCCCCCCCCCCCTGCCGACCCCTGCACACACTGCTTCTAAGTGTGTCTGGTTGTTAAGGTAGCTGATAATTATGTGACTCATATGTTTTGTTGCAGGTCACATACGCTCATACAGTCGTAAACACACACACACACACACACAATTATATACAGGTACACACACACAGTTACTAGACTAATCTTTTCCAAGTGATAACACTGGGCAACAGCCAAAAAATCGTCGGGGGTTTCTCACTGAATTAGACTAATTTTGGTGTCCTGAGTCCGAATATCACATTGGTTTTGCTCAATCAGGTCAAATTTTTGAGCTATCTGACAATCTACACAATGGTAATAAACGCACAACAAAACACCATCGATATCCACCATCGATATCTTACCAACATAGAAATTAATTTAGATCAATAGAACCGATATTAAAATAACATAAAATGATACAAAGACTACTGATTTACAAATATGTATATATAGGGCTTACTCTGCTGTTATTTCATTTACTAAAAAATAACTATCTAACTAATATCTAAAATGGCTTCAGCACGACGTTCATGCACGAATAACCCTGACGTTTTCTGCTACATTTGCGGAGAGTACACACTGTCAGCTGATAGGATGAACATCACAAAATTTGTGAAACATGCCTACCAGGCTTACTTTGAAATCAAGCTGGGTGACCAAGACAAGTCTTGGGCACCGCACACGGTGTGCAAAACATGCGTGGAATACCTCCGGCGGTGGACGAAAGGCGAGAAAACATCACTAAAGTTTGGAATTCCGATGGTATGGAGGGAGCCATTTGACCACGCATCGGATTGTTATTTCTGTGCCATCAATACTGCAGGCATCTACCGAAAAATCGGCGCAGCCTCCAGTACCCCGACCTTCCATCTGCTCGTCGTCCAGTTCCTCATTGCGAAGAAATACCCGTGCCAACGTTCCGAGAGATTCCAGGCAGCGACGACGAGGCCACCACTTCAGACGAGAAATGTGGTACAGAAGAGGAGTATGAAGCACAATATGGTCCGCAGCCCTTCACACAATGTGAGCTCAATGATCTAGTTCGGGACCTAAGCCTGTCGAAGAATTCCTCCGAGCTGTTGGCTTCCAGGCTCAAAGAGAAAAACCTGCTTCACAAGGACGCGCGTATTACCTTCTTTCGTAGAAGGCATGAGGAGTACATGGACTACTTCTGCCAGGAGGAAAACCTTGTGTACTGCCGAGATGTCGCCGGTCTTCTTGATAAACTGGGCGGTCCTCAATACGATGCGAGAAATTGGCGACTCTTTATTGACAGTTGCAAGCGTTCTTTGAAGTGTGTGCTCCTCCACAATGGGAACCAGTTTGCCTCAATCCCGCTTGCGCACTCCACGACTCTCAAAGAGAAATATGAAGCAGTGAAGTATGTGCTCGAAAAAATCCAATATCAGCAACACCAATGGATCATCTGCGTCAACTTGAAAATGGTGAACTTTTTACTTGGTCAGCAGTCTGGGTTCACGAAGTACCCATGCTATATGTGTATGTGGGACAGTCGAGACAGAGCCCAGCACTATGTAAAGAAAGAGTGGCCGGCGCGAGAGCAGTTAGTACCTGGGGCGAGAAACATCATAAACGAACCTCTTGTTGACCGGGGAGAAGATATTGATCCCACCACAACACTTGAAGTTGGGTTTAATGAAACAGTTCACGCGCGCTCTGGACAAGGATGGGAGGTGCTTCAACTACATGTGCCGAGCATTTCCTCAACTAACTATTGAGAAGCTGAAGGCCGGCATTTTCGACGGCCCACAGATACGGCAGCTCATAAACGATGCAGAGTTCTGTAGCTCCATGAACTCACTTGAGTGCGCCGCCTGGGAATCCTTTGTGCAGGTGATGAACAACTTCCTGGGGAACACTAAGGCAGCAAACCACGCAAGGCTCATCAGCACCATGATTGAGGATTTTCAAGAACTCGGGTGTTTGATGAGCATAAAGATGCATTTCTTGTTTTCGCACATGGATAAGTTTCCGGAAAACCTTGGGGTGATGAGCGATGAGCAGGGAGAAAGATTCCATCAGGACATGCACCAAATGGAGGAAAGGTACCAGGGGAGGTGGGATGCAGTCATGCTGGCGGACTACTGCTGGTTGCTGAAGAAAGACAACCCAGCAGCTGCTCACACACGGGAATCTAAGAAACGCAGATTTATGCCCTGAACTTTTTCTTCATATTATGTCAATTATGCTAATAAAATTTGATAAACTAAACAAAAACTGAATTAATTGAATTGTGTTGACTTTAATTATTGAGGAATACCGAAAAAATCGGCAGGGGTTTATCGACTGGTGAGCCGCAAAAATTTTGTTTTTTACAAAAAACGATTTTTTAAAAGTTTCTGTAGCAAAACATTCTGACCTGATTGAGCGAAACCAAGCTCATTTTCGGACTCAGGGCATCAACATTAGTCTAATTCAGCTGAAAAACCCTGGACGATTTTCCAAAAAATTTTTTTTGTTGCCCAGTGTAATTTAAGGATCTCTCTCTCTCTCTCTCTCTCTCTCTGCGTCTTTCTTTATGTTAGTCTCTATATTATCTATCTATCTATCTATCTATCTATCTTTTTAGTCTGCAAGAGTTTCACTCTATCAGTGGACATATCTGCCTGTCTAACTTACCAAAACTATACACTTAACATTAAGGACATTGCAAGCGAGCAGAATATGAAATTCATTAAAATACAAATATTTCATTTAATGTCACTGCACAACGCGAGACATGCGGACAGCGGTAATCTCCCTTATGGTCCACTGAGTCTAAATGTGCAAAGAGGAATTCTATGCAATGACCTTCAACTTGGTGACAATAACTCAAGACGAGTTTAAAGTTAATCCCAGAGATCTGCTGCTCTAACTGCTGAGGGCCACTATAGATGTCATACCTGCTAGAAAGTGTCTAACTTAAGACAAATCAGACGACACAAGAGGTCATATCTATTTATCTATCTATCTATCTATCTATCTATCTATCTATCTATCTATCAATATTATCTGTCTGTCTATCTATCTATCTATCTATCTATCTATCTATCTATCTATCTATCTATCGAGCTTGCTACTTGCTTCTTCTACTTTTCACTGTTGTCCTGTAACTTTTTTTCTTTTCTAACACAATTCTTCATTTCTCTTCTTTCTGTCTCTCTTTTATTTCTTTCTCTCTTTTATTTCTTTCTCTCTTTTATTTCTTTCTCTCTTTTATTTCTTTCTCTCTTTTATTTCTGTCTCTCTTTTATTTCTTTCTCTCTTTTATTTCTGTCTCTCTTTTATTTCTGTCTCTCTTTTATTTTTCTCTCTTTTATTTCTTTCTCTCTTTTATTTCTTTCTCTCTTTTATTTCTTTCTCTCTTTTATTTCTTTCTCTCTTTTATTTCTGTCTCTCTTTTATTTCTTTCTCTCTTTTATTTCTGTCTCTCTTTTATTTCTTTCTCTCTTTTATTTCTTTCTCTCTTTTATTTCTTTCTCTCTTTTATTTCTTTCTCTCTTTTATTTCTGTCTCTCTTTTATTTCTTTCTCTCTTTTATTTCTGTCTCTCTTTTATTTCTGTCTCTCTTTTATTTCTTTCTCTCTTTTATTTCTTTCTCTCTTTTATTTCTTTCTCTCTTTTATTTCTTTCTCTCTTTTATTTCTTTCTCTCTTTTATTTCTTTCTCTCTTTTATTTCTGTCTCTCTTTTATTTCTTTCTCTCTTTTATTTCTTTCTCTCTTTTATTTCTTTCTCTCTTTTATTTCTTTCTCTCTTTTATTTCTTTCTCTCTTTTATTTCTTTCTCTCTTTTATTTCTGTCTCTCTTTTATTTCTGTCTCTCTTTTATTTCTTTCTCTCTTTTATTTCTTTCTCTCTTTTATTTCTTTCTCTCTTTTATTTCTGTCTCTCTTTTATTTCTTTCTCTCTTTTATTTCTTTCTCTCTTTTATTTCTGTCTCTCTTTTATTTCTTTCTCTCTTTTATTTCTTTCTCTCTTTTATTTCTTTCTCTCTTTTATTTCTTTCTCTCTTTTATTTCTTTCTCTCTTTTATTTCTTTCTCTCTTTTATTTCTTTCTCTCTTTTATTTCTTTCTCTCTTTTATTTCTTTCTCTCTTTTATTTCTTTCTCTCTTTTATTTCTTTCTCTCTTTTATTTCTTTCTCTCTTGCCCATTCACATGGCGTAGAACTCTGCTCTCTCTCTCTCTACCCGGTACCTTGAAGTTCTACTTTTGTAGAATTCCTTTGATGAATTGAATCCAGCAGACCAATCTGTACTTCCTACTTTTGTCTGTTACCCTCTCTCTCTCCCTGCTCGTTACTTCTGCTTCAAGCCCACTCTGTACGTAAGCACCTCCCCACCCCCCTGCTCACCTGGCTACTCTACTAGTAGACATCGTCTCACTTAAACTTGCTGCTCACGAGGGGCGGACAACTTTACATTTTTATACGTAATGTGAGTGAGCGGACTTGTTTCCCTAGAAGCAAAAAAAATAATAATAAAGGTACTAAATCTTTGTATACCATTCTTACAATCTCAACTCTTAATCTTCCAACTTATTTTGTATGTACACTATTACTATTCTGTTATATTCACAAGGAGAACAAGACTTGATCTGGCAAGCATTTATGGTGAGTTATCGTTCTTGATACGTTTATTTTACTTTTTTTAAAAATACATATACATTTATCAGTCTATCACCAGGTGAGGGCTTAAAGAGTTCTTAATCTGAGATAAAATCCAAACTAAAAAAAAAAACCTAGATCTGTTAATGATTCCTCCGGCTGAACAGCTAAATCCAGTATAAAATGGTTTATAATTGAAGATGTTATTCGGACATACACAAACAGAGGAGACACATTTGCACGTAAGTTTGGATCCACAAATTAGCTTGATATTTCTAGTGAAGACCTTGTGTGACAGAAACAACTGGCAGTTTCTGTTTACTAGCACAAATGAGTGGATCCAAGGGAGATTATAGCCCAGTGGAATTGTTTCCAAACGACTCGAACCAGTGTATCAGAAATAGGTCTTGGTGTTATAGGTCTTGGTGTTAGAAAACTATTGACTGTGTCAGCATAATGAGACTAATGAACCAATAGCTTGGTTTGTAGTCACGTGATCACGTTTTTAATACTTATTCCTTTCCCACCTTATAAAACAATAGTCATTATTTGCTTTTCTTTTTAGTGGACGAGGTTTGAACCTCAATATTCCATCGACTATCATCATGGAATTTGTTGACTGTAGTTTTCCTTTAGTTTTTTATTGCAGAGGTTTTAACTTCCTATCTCTCTTGTAGTGGCTGAAGCGTTTGTTTGTTTGTTTTTATTGAAAGTTGGGATTTTAACATCTAGACCTCCACCCCCTGGCTATGATTATGGAATTTGGGTGATTAGTTATCCGTCAGTTTTTTTTATTTAAAAACCCTTTAGCTAACTTTTTTTTTTTAATTTAATGACTTCAGCTTTGATTTTCTTTTTTATCGAAAACCTAAAAAAAACCTTTGGCTACATTTATGGAATTTACAGACTATAGTTTAGATTTTTATTGGAGTTTTAAACTTAAAACCCTCAGGAGGGGGACTTATACTCAAACCTTCTTGACTAGCCTCATAGAATTTGGTGACTATTTTGTTTAAGTTTTATATTGAAGAGTGAGGGGATTTTTAACCTTACAACCTACTGGAGGGGGTTTTAAACATTAAAATATTTCCTCAAATAAAATAAAAATTAAGAAAAATAAACAATACTAAAGCGCCCTCCCCCAATTGGTGGGGATTTGAACCCCCGAACCCTGCCCATGCCCTATATGAGCAGTTACGCCTAGACTACTTAACTAGTGCATATTCATCTGCTTGAAGGCATTGATTTAATATCATGTTAACATTGTGCTCGCGAGGATGCTAGTATAATAAATAACCTGCATTGTTTTCCGAAAACAACAGACCATCAAGGCTAGGCTAAGAGTTTGTAATGAAAACACACACTGCCTCTTTTATCTTATTTTCTGTTACTTTTGAGATTTGTTTATAACCGTTTTGTTGACTCTTGTGTTTCTGCTTTAAAAAATATTCTAAAAAAAAACTTTCATTGGTCGGCCTAGGCCTATTCTAAATAACCTTCTTCAAACTTTAACTATTGGGCCTAGGCCTTTTTCTTGTCCTAAATTAACTTTTTCAAACAGTGCTTAACCTTTTCTTTCTTCTATTTGACCTTTAAACTCTGGAAGAGTTGCCCTTCTTTAGATGGCAACAAGATCAAAACAAATTCAACAAATAACTCTTTCTTTATCGCAACAATAAACTATCGACATTACATCTTATTGACCCTTTGACCCTAATCCACCCCAAAAACCTAACAGACTTGGTACCGGGAACTTCATTCCCTGGTGTCTATCATATGGAACATTCTCAGACATTTACCTTTAGCTAGAGTGTGTGTGTGTGTGCGTGCGTGCGTGCGTGTGTGTGTGTTTGTGTAAGTAAGCTGGAGAGTGATTGTATTTTTTTTTGTCCATCTGGTCTAGTGCTGCAGAAACCAAGGCCTCCTACCCCCCCCCTCCTAACCACCCATCTCAACATGAGACTTAAGAGATACTGAAAGTAAAACATGAACATTTTGTATTGAATTACATTATGACCTTGGAAAACGTCTGTTTTGTCTCTTGTCAACATAGTTCAGTTGTACACACAGTATGACCATCTCTTGTCAACATGGGTCAGTTGTACACACAGTAGGACCATCTCTTGTCAACATGGGTCAGTTGTACACACAGTATGACCATCTCTTGTCAACATGGGTCAGTTGTACACACAGTATGACCATCTCTTGTCAACATGGGTCAGTTGTACACACAGTATGTCCATCTCTTGTCAACATGGGTCAGTTGTACACACAGTATGACCATCTCTTGTCAACATGGGTCAGTTGTACACACAGTATGACCATCTCTTGTCAACATGGGTCAGTTGTACACACAGTATGACCATCCCTTGTCAACATAGGTCAGTTGTTCACACAGTATGACCATCTCTTGTCAACATAGGTCAGTTGTACACACAGTATGACCATCTCTTGTCAACATAGGTCAGTTGTACACACAGTATGACCATCTCTTGTCAACATAGGTCAGTTGTACACACACTATGACCATCTTGTCACTCACATTGTTTATTCAATCTGGATTTTTCACAAAAATATTTCTTTGTTGAATGTTCTTATCATTTATCAATGGCATTACTACCCAGTAGTATCTGAGCAGATGTTGTAGTCCTCACTGCATATATTATGTAGGAATCTGAGCAGATATTTCCTGCTATGTTGTAGTCCTCACTGCATATATTATGTAGGAATCTGAGCAGATATTTCCTGCTATGTTGTAGTCCTCACTGCATATATTATGTAGGAATCTGAGCAGATATTTCCTGCTATGTTGTAGTCTTCAATGCAAATATTATGTAGGAATCTGAGCAGATATTTCTTGTTGTAGTCTTCAATGCAAATATTATGTAGGAATCTGGGCAGATATTTCCTGCTATGTTGTAGTCTTCAATGCAAATATTATGTAGGAATCTGAGCAGATATTTCCTGCTATGTTGTAGTCCTTACTGCATGTCTTCTGTAAGAATCTCAGACCTGATTAGTGTCAGTATTAAGAATTATCTTCCAACTGCTTGTTATGAGATTCACAACCACCCTTACTGAAATCCTGTAACCTCCACCTCTACCAAATCCCCCCTCTCTTCCAAACATCTACGTAAACACACAACATGTCTATTAACGTCAGACAGATGCACCTATTAACTAAACGCCATGTTTCTGGGATATTTCGAAGTCCATACTGTTTACTGTAAAAACAAGTCAACAAAAGCTTCTATATTAAATTTCTGTTTATTTGAAAGTAAGATATTTCTTTGTAGATGGCTTCTGTTTACAGCAATTACAAGATTGGGATGTATCTGTTTTCAGTTAAAGTCTTTGAAACAAAACAGACAGGGTGTCAAAAGGTTTGTTGAGATATTTGGTTGAGTGGCTTGGCCCCCTAGCAAAGGCGCTGCGGGAGCTGGAGCTCAAATCTTTTAATTGAGATTTGACTTGAGCTGGGCTGAGGACAGGTGCCCACGCCCCAGTGCCGACTTTAGATATGATATTTGAGATAGGAGGCCCCCATGTAATCAACATAAGGCCATTTATTAATTTCCTTTCTCTTCAAAACAATTGTTCATCTATAGCTTACGTTACCTGTAGTTAACCCTAACACTGCATCAAACCACCATGATAAAATGTATTGAAAGAAAGCGCTTCGAACCGAGACCTATCATTGAAGAAAGTCTGAGCACTGACCTGCAACGTCACAACCTGTGGGCAGTTTATACCCATAGCTCATTGCCACGTCGTACAAGGTCTGTACGACGTGGCAACATGCTATTGGTCTAAACTGTCCACAGGTTGTGACGTTGCAGGTCAATGTTGAGGCCTTCTATAACAAATGGCCTCGATTGATCATGCTATTCTTGGAAGACGTCCTAGATACAAGCACACATTGAACACATTGAACACATACACATTGTTTAGTCGTACTCACACTACATGTTCAAAATTAACCCATTGGCTACATCTACTGCCTTGATGTGAACTTTGAATTAGTCTCATCTATATCAAATATTTATTATTATATTATTATTTTTAGGTGAAAAACTCTATATCTACTTCTTTAAACTATCGGATGTTATTAAATAACAGAAACTGCGTGAAAGAAAAACAAACTTGTTTTTATAAATGGATAACAAGCACAATAAAAAAAATGTTAAAAAAAAAACATACCGGTATCTAAAAGGTAGAGCTCCGAACTTACAATTATATCTCTAAATAATGTAAAGTTTTTTCCCTTTTTTGATATTAAACAAAATAATTAACTACCAATAATTGATTGACTCATTGTTTATTTTTGTTATTTATTTATGTTTGTTAGGTAAATAAATAATTGTTTAAAGTTTCAACTTGATCCGAGAATAAATGTAGGAGAAATAACGTGTTTCAACTTTTTACCAGACAGACAGAGTGAGTTGATAAAAGCTTTGTAAAAAAAAAAAAAGAGGTTGTACTGATAAATATATTAAACATGATCAAGTGAATAGTGACATTGGATATAGAAAGCTACATGATGTATACGAGATTAGGCCATGATCTATTTATACTTTTAACCCTGTTAAGAATAATGACTTATATATTGTTGTAACCCCCCGCCCTCCCGGTTCAAGCACAATGAATGATATGAGAAAATCACGTTTTCAATAGCTCTGTAAGCTTATGAAATGTGAACGGACAGACAGACAGCACAATGACAATAGAAGTTTTTTTCCTACTTGGCAGGTTTAAAAAAAAAACTAACTTGAAATTTTTATTTTTCTATTTTAAGCTGGAAGAGTTCCTCACTCTACGCAGACAAGAGAACTGAACCTATTTACTGTAGAACTATTTATACAATTTATGGAACAGAATGCCTTTAAAGATTTGAACCAGTGCTTGCTAAACACTCGGTGCGCTATCTTGTGATAGATTGTAACAGTGGAAGATCTCTTTGTTGGAAACTTACGTACGGACCCCGCAGTGGTGAGTGGGATGACTAGGTCTCTAATCTTCTTATGAAATAAAACTGCACAACATTTTGAGTTGACAAGGCTGATGTAGTGGGTGCTGATATCACGTGCTGAGATAATGGCAGATTGAGATAAACAGGAGTGCCCACATAGTAGCTGTAACTCATACTGTTGGCTTGAAACTTAGTATCGAAAATTCATTAATCAGTCATCAACATTTTTGATAGTCTTCGGGAATTTCCAAATGGCTTAGCGTTAAGTGAAACAAAAAGATACATGTGTATATATATACATTAGAATCTCTCAAAGTGACATAGTTGATAGCTCAGGATTTTCTACTGACTAGTTTCGTGTTGTGATACACAATTTATACTTAAATAGCAATATTGCGGATTTGTGTTGAATTCACTGGAAAATGTTTGACTTTGTAAACTAAGATGTCACCAAGCCTCGGATATATCTCAATTACATCGACGTCAGTGTTCTAAGCGGCTGTCGCTGTGATTGTTGGTGGGGGTGTGTTTTTCTGGCAAGGAACGCGAACCAAAAGTTGTAACGGACAATGAGTCGACGCGCTAGCTTGTTAGCCAAACAGGAGAAGAGGAAACCCAGAGTCCGTTTCCCGGATGAGTTAGTGTTTTTAGACAACATCAAGGGCAATGACATCCAGGCGTGTCACTCGATGCTGAGGCGAGCCAGTGTCCAGCTGGATATCAATGGTCTCGACGCTAATGGTAAGTAGGTCAAAGGTCCTGTGTGTTGTCTGTGTATGTACCATAGCAAAGTGGAATAGGGTTAACGAATTAGTCCAATACAAATACAAATCTGCAATAGTTGAACAACTGAAAGTGAACAAACAAAATGTGAAAACCTAAAGCTTACAGATAAATAGACTATAACCTTGCTAACAACTAACCTTGCTAACAACTAACCTTGCTGACAACTAACCTTGCTAACAACTAACCTTGCTAACAACTAACCTTGCTAACGAATTCAAGGCCTTAATTCTCCTTAAGAATAGTGTTTTTATCTGTCAAGGGACAGTGCTGCTGTAGACTTGCCACATCACCAGAAAATTTCCCAGTGGTCACTTTTAAACGGACTACAATGCATTTTGTTTCCCTTTAACTAAGCTCGACCCTGGCACTTCTACAATAATAATAATGATAATAATATAATTCCCTAGCTGACTGACTGATTCATTCATCCACGTATCGTTTATGAATGAAGGAAAATTACGAACATTTCAATCGCGTTTACTTACCATGTAAGTGGAAGAACTAATCGTCTTTTATCTATCTTTTGTTCGTCTGTCCGTCCTAATATGTTTTATTTCAATCACTTTTTATCTATCTTTTGTTCGTCTGTCCGTCCTAATATGTTTTATTTCAATCACTTTTTATCTATCTTTTGTTCGTCTGTCCGTCCTAATATGTTTTATTTCAATCACTTTTTATCTATCTTTTGTTCGTCTGTCCGTCCTAATATGTTTTATTTCAATCACTTTTTATCTATCTTTTGTTCGTCTGTCCGTCCTAATATGTTTTATTTCAATCACTTTTTATCTATCTTTTGTTCGTCTGTCCGTCCTAATATGTTTTATTTCAATCACTTTTTATCTATCTTTTGTTCGTCTGTCCGTCCTAATATGTTTTATTTCAATCACTTTTTATCTATCTTTTGTTCGTCTGTCCGTCCTAATATGTTTTATTTCAATCACTTTTTATCTATCTTTTGTTCGTCTGTCCGTCCTAATATGTTTTATTTCAATCACTTTTTATCTATCTTTTGTTCGTCTGTCCGTCCTAATATGTTTTATTTCAATCACTTTTTATCTATCTTTTGTTCGTCTGTCCGTCCTAATATGTTTTATTTCAATTACTTTTGCATAGCGCACATTTTGTGTTAAAACATGTTCAGTACTCTCTGGTTCCATTTCTATTGTGGATCTGTGGAAAGGTGGGGAGGGGGGACCTGGGAGAAAGTTGCCATGCTGCCTTTAGGTGCTCAGTACAAACACAACTCAGCTCCAGTTAAGATTCAAACTCAAGTCCCCATGATAGGCAGCCAAGCGGCTTATACCTCTCAGCCAAACATCCCAAAGTTTCCTAGCACAAAATTTCGCTTTTTTTTTTATTTAGAAAACATTGAAGTGAACTCTAGGCAAATAGTTTGCAAATTGTAAGCACGGGGTTAATAACTGTAGACACTCTTCTAAATCTATAGAGGATCAAAAAAACATAAACTTGTCTTGCAACCTGCACGTCCTTTTATACCGTTCAGAAAGTAAATGAAACATTTTCTTTGGAGTTTTAAAAAAACTGGATTAACTTCGTTTCGTTAACATGCTGCACATTTGACGCGAGGCTGCACATTTGACGCCTGGCTGCACATTTGACGCGAGGCTGCACATTTGACGCGAGGCTGCTCACCTTATTAAACGAGATAGTAGTAAAACATGGAATGTCCTAAGCAGTGTTCCACTGTTACTCAGCGTGTATACGTGTGTGCTTTGTGTAGGCACATATGTGTAAGAGCATGTGTTGTATGTGTGTGTTTCTGGTGAGTTGAAGGATTCCTAAATTCTTTCCCAGTAAGTCAGTGTATTCAGGACAAGGTACGTCAGGTCTACCCGGCATGCACCTCACATTTCTTACGTCAACTGACATCCAACAGACAATGATGTGAAAATGGCATACAAACAACTGACATGTAGAAAGTATTTTACAAGACACTCAAACAAGTATAATGAAGCAATTTTCTTTACAAGACATCCAAGCGATTGACATGTAGCAAGTGTCTTAAAAGACACCCAAACTAACTTGGGGACACGTATATGAATGTCTGCGAGTGAATACAAAATTTGTAATAGATCTAGAGTATTCTAGACCAACAACAATAAATCTCTGCGATTACAAATATTTTCACCAATTGTAATTTTTTAAAAGAATACCTCAGCTTGTGACTTCAGTTGTCGTGCTGTTTACATCCTACCCATTGTTTTTGTTCGATGCTATTTTCCTCCTGTATAAATCTCGACATGTTATGACCCTATCACTTATCTGGACCAGTTGAGAAACTGGAAAGTGGTGGGAAAAGAAAGAAATATCTGGATGAATTTTACGGAAATCATTTTCTTTTTTTTTTTCTTTACAAAAACCAAAAAAAAAAAATAAGGAGTGAACGACCAGAATTTGAACTCATGACTCACGCCTCCTCAAGCCGACATACTAACCACTACACAGATCCACTACACAGATCCACTACACAGGTCCACTACACAGATACACTACACAGACACACTACACAGATACACTACACAGATACACTACACAGATACACTAATTCACAGGCTAAAATAAGTATGTTAGGTTGATCGTTAAAATGTGACCCATTTATTAAAATAAAAAAAGACAAGGTTACAAAAGACAGTTTGTGTGGAAACACAAACTCAAAATCGGCCCCCGAAGTGGTACACCCAGGCAGGCTTCAATATTTTCAGAAAGAACATCCGAATGAAATTATATCAAAGACAAATGAGAGATAAGAATGGAGAAAGAAGGTTGACAGATCTTGTTTAGTGCCCCAACGGTCCAGTAGATCAAAGGATAGGTGCAAGTGAATGCAAAGTTAGATGTGAACCTGGCCTAACTAGTTCCCCTTTTAGACCTTGTGGTCTATAGAGCAGATGATGTTAAGTTCATATGTTTTTGTGGCCTACGGTTAACGAGGGTGTCATGTAGCCAGCACAACGACCAACCGCCTTTACTTTTCCACAACTAATTTCAGGTACCCATTAAAGCTGGGTGGACTCAGAGGTGCCCAAAGATTCCGAAGTTGAAAATCCCAGTCTTCACCAGAATTCGAACCCGGGACCCTCGGTTCGGAATCGCTTTACCGCTCAAATACCGCGCCTCCCCTGGCCTCTTATATTTGATGAAATTGTTATGAAAAAGATCAATCTCTTAATCGAATACGCAACATCTGTTTAAAATCAATAACAATTATAAAGAAAATGGAGTTTACAAGATTACTATTCGTTTTAAATTAGGTTTAACTTATAATGCATACTAAATAGCTCTTTCTCTTTAAAAACCTGCTTGCATAAATGATTTAAAAATTAGATTTTTTGCTTTTAGAAAAAAAAAAGTAGCCGTTGCATCAGAACTTTGAATGGTCTAAAATATTGTGATGTCAGATTTTCACAATCTTTTCTAGTTTACGAGATCTAAACGGGGCAGACGGACAGACATTTCACACAAAACTACTAGCGTTTTTTCCCCTTTCGGGGGCCGCTAAAAAAAGTGTTCTTGTCATAATAAACATCATCAACCCTAGGAAGAAATCAGCGGGCGTAGCCGGTGTGTACTGCTAGTAGCTGATACTTTATTACGCTTACATCTGTTTCAGCCCTTCTAACATTATAGGCCAAGTAAGTCTGGCATCAGTTTTTGCCTGGATTGTTTGGAGTCGAATCTTCAAAATTGATTTTCTTAAAAATCAGAATTTTTACCTAGCAACTTAAGATTACATATTGTGCCCCGCCCTACCTGGCAACTTGTGAATCTACACATAATTATGAATCAAAGACTTCTGAGACCAAAATAATTAAAAAGCGAATAGCCACTACACACACACACTGTGACACACATACACACTTGAATGCGTTTTTAACATTACCTATTTCAGTAGTTTAGTTAAACCAGAACTATGTCATTTTGAGGCGAGGACTGCATTTTTTTATCGAATCAAACGAAGAGATTGGTTAATTTTAACAGCACAGAATGTCTGCTTGGATGAGCTTTAAAACACTACATTGTTTACTTGCTCGTCTAATAAGAGGTGACTTTAATTTCATTATGTAACTTTTGTAACTTAACTACGTTTAATGTTTATGGTGGTGGAATCTTTTTAAAATCGATTTTCCACCAGAAAATAAAACAAAACAAAAAAGTAACAAGTAAGTATAATTACTTGTGTACATCTGCGTTTTAACTTCCAGTAATGTTGAACTGTGTTTAATTAGATTTTAGCCCAGACCTGGGCCATCTGCCTCATTCCTAACTGACGTGTGGTTACAATATTTCACCTTCCACTATGTGACAAGTCAAAAGCTTGCTGTCAGAGTCACTCACTTTTATCACAGCATTAATTATTATTTCATTATTATTATTTTATTTTATTTTAATTATTTCCCCGTCCTATCCCCAATTCTTCACCCGCCCCACATTTTCCTCGTCTTACTAGACTGAGTCCACCACCTTGGCGGCTTTTCACTTATCTTCCCTTGACACAGTCTCTTTGATCTTACCTGCCGGATGTCTGACGGCCGCAGTTGACACCAACTTGGGTGAAATGCTAGCCAATCTTTCTTCCCTCCCCCACTCTCCCACGTCTCTCTTTGATCAAAGAGATTACTCGGGTCAACACGCCTCGTGACACTCCAAGGTGCGACTTTTGTCGGACTTCACCCACGTGTAAGATAATTCTTAGCCTAGGACATTTTCTGTTTCCGCCCGTCTCTCCCAGGCCTTTATAAAGTAGATCCATATCAAACCAGACACTCTTATTTCTCATTCTCGTTGAACAATCGATTTTGGACTATATCATTTATTTTACTCCTAGAGGAATACCTGGTGTCTCCCTCAGGTGTCTGCATATTTACCTGCCTATTTATTCGACATTGTCTGCCTAGTCAACTGCCTATTTGCTGTTCAATGTCTACACGACACGACTCAACTATTTATCGGATCAATCACCTTTTGCCTATGCACTTAGTGCTATTCAGCACTGCACTTCTGCCTATTTGCTATCGAGTATCGTCTACCGCCTACGTGAATCTACTCAACTCTACTACCTGGCGCTATCGGCTCTACTGCCTGCCTATTCGACAGCCCACCTGTCAACTTATTAGGTACGACGTTCCTATAGACCCAGAGTCTGTGCGAGACGTCATAGCTACGCAAAACCCACTTCAACTCACTGGACTTATCCTGTTAACTACGCTGCCGACAGCAGATCAGCTCTGCCCGCAGTACCCTTGTGCCCACGGTATCCGGCCACCCGCCCTACTGTGTCCACTACAGATATCAGAACTTTGGATTGAGACTCCACAAGAACTGTATCACCGGCGTCCCTCTATCCGCTAGAGCGCCACCTCCAGCGGCAGAACCTTAAGCTGGGACACAGCCAGATGCGACCCAAGCAGGACAACCAGCTAAGTTTAGAAGACAAAGCGACATACTCTCTTATTAAGTGCAAGAGTGATGATTAAATATAGTATTGGTTAGAGATAGATGCAAACCCTCCCCCTTTTTATTCTTCTATGTAAATATTTATGTAAATAAATATTCTTCATTTCTAACTTTGTATTATTCTTTCGTTGCTTGTCTCGTTGCGTGCCTGCTCCCGATTTATATGCTGACGGGTCGGTGTGTGATAATCTCAAAAGTAATCATCCCCTAGACATTAAACACGCCAAACGCACATCACTTTCGCTAACCTGTCACACACTACCCCAGTGTCGTGCCAGCCAGTCAGTCCACTCTTTGATGCCGTCTTCACTTAGTTTCCTATCCTTGACAGTCTGTCTTTTGCCTGGTTCTATTCCTTGCAGGAAGATCATGGGAAAGTCCTGAGGATTTTGTACCGCATGAAGTTGCTTGAATTTTTAGTTTGTTGTACACTTTTCAAAAGCATTTCAACGCAATGTTAACTGCTGCCGAATAATTCGGTTACCCTTTAAGAAATTTGTCAAGTGGTAACGAACTATTTTCTTTTACAACGAACTTTATTAAGTAGATATCACTTGAAGTAAAAATATAAAATTTCCCTTTCAGACCTTGCGATCTATGGGGGAGATGATGTTAAGGTCATCTGTTTCTATGGCTAACGGTTAACGAGCAGGGTTTATGTGGCCAGCACAACGACCAACCGCCTTTACTTTCCCCAACTAAAGTCAGGTACCAGTTAGAGCTTGGTGGACTCAGGGGCACATTAAGAATCCCATAATTCAAAATCCCAGTCTTCACCGAAATTCGAACCCAGAACCCCAGGTTTGGAAGAGAAACGCTTAACCACTCGGCCATCGCGACCTCCAGATATCACTTAGCTATATAATACATTTACAAATACTTTCAAAGTCGAAGTAATTTAGTCCTGGTAGCTATCAAGCTTTCTTATTGGATGCTGGGGCGTAGCTGACTCTCTATTCAAGTGATACCTAGCTTTTATTTTACCAGAGAGACACATATGTATTATCGACATGCATGTCACTGACCGCAACATCTCAAAAAAGACAGAACCTAGCCTCATGGGTTTCCATATAGGGGCAGAAGCTTAGAGGAAACGGATAGCACAGCGTTACGGACCGGATATGGACCACGGTCCATAGGTTGGGAACCACTGCTCAACTCCTCTTAAAATTAAAACAATGTTTTAATGACTACGATAGATTTCAGTTATTCTCCCCCTCCCCATACACTTTATTATTCAACTAGCAGCTCCTCGGCTCTAGCTCTCCTTGTCTGTGTTGTATGATAGACTGGGTCTCACCAATATCACGTTTCACTGCCATGGCGCTAGCAATAGAAGGCCGATGTACTTACAAACAACAAGAAAAACTTTCACTGCTTTCAGTTACACGTACATAGCAGCACACACAGTAATAAACAATAAGCTGCACTACAGAATAAAAGAAACAAAACAATCAAATGTCTAATCAGTTAACATCGTGACAAGAGTTAAAAAATATTGACTGCTGAACCAGGATAGGAACCCTATTGTTTCCACCAGGGCCAGATTTAACTCGAACGAGGTCGCATGCTTTTCTTTGCTGAAGATATTTCTCTGTCACGTGGTGCTGAGACACTTGCTGACATATCTAGCTATTGTCAACGTGTCAACTCTTGAGGACATGTCCAAATGTTCAATATTTAGCTCTCGTTCTTTTGAAATCAAATAACTTTGTAAAAGTCTTATAAGTAAAAAAAAAAGTAAAGCCTCCACTTTCTGACCTTTCCATCTATGGGGCAGATGATGTTAAGGTCATCTGTTTCTTGGGCCATCAATTAAAAAGAGCAAGGTGTCGTGTGGCCAGCACAACGACCAACCGCCTTTACATTCCCCTACTAAAGTCAGGTGCCAATTAGAATTGGGTGAACTCAGGGGCGCCCTAAAAATCCCGATTCAAAATAATTGTCTTCACCGAGATTCGAACCCAGGAACCCCTGGTTTGGAAGCCAAGCACTTAATCACTCAGCCAACAAGCCCCGAGAAAAATTTAAATTAAAAAAAAAAAACTTGCAGCAACATTTTTTTGGGATATGGACAAAATATTTGTCTAAGTTTGGACATTTTACTTTTTTAATAGTGTACTTCTATTCAAATGCTACTTTTTTCTAACTTTCCTCCTAAAAAGCTTTTCTAAAAGTTTTTCTGAACAATGTGTGTCCAAAAAATATTTTTTCCAATTTTGTTCCACAAACTACTGGAATAATTAACTCGTAGGCTACGAATTGAATTAATCTCTCTAAAAAAAAATAAGCAAAGTGTTCCGTCAAATTCTCAGAATGTGCAAAATGTTCCGTTACATTCTCAGAATGTGCAAAGTGTTCCGTTACATTCTCAGAATGTGCAAAGTGTTCCGTTACATTCTCAGAATGTGCAAAGTGTTCCGTTACATTCTCAGAATGTGCAAAGTGTTCCGTTACATTCTCAGAATGTGCAAAGTGTTCCGTTACATTCTCAGAATGTGCAAAGTGTTCCGTTAAGAAAAAAGGTTGGGAAACACTGGTCTAGATTAAGTGCCAAAACACAACGTACACAAAAGTTTGGTTCTTGTATTATTAATATTATTGTTTTGTTTTGTTTTCTAAAAGAATATAGAATAAACATAGGCTTTCGAAACCCTATATGTATGTTTATTGTAATTGCTATACAGTCGTTCACCCCTGCAGCAGTTAAAGTAATGATTACACTAATTGTTCACATAAGCTTGACATTTCAGCTCCAAACGTTATGTAAGCTGCAGAGGCGTAGTGAAGGGAGGGGGAGCAAGGGGGCACGATGTCCCGGGCGCCACCCTCAGAGAGGCGCCAAAAAAAAACAACAATAAAACCTATTGTAGATATTTTACTTAGGTAATACATTATAAGGTTATTTGTATTATATTATTATTAAATACTTTTTATTTATAAGCCTATATTTCTACATGATGTTACTGGAAAATGGAGGGGGGGGGGGCTATAAAGTTTTTTTGCCCGGGCGCACATTTTGCTCACTACGCCTCTGTGTAGGCTACATTATATTGGCATTTACCGCCTATGCAAAGTACAGACATAAGCATTAGAAAGGTTGAGGTTTAAACCCTCGAATAGTGATCATGATATTAAGTCTTTGAAAAAAATATCTACTTGGTACCAGTCAGGGTATTGGTCAGCAGGGTTCAAATATCTGGAGTTTTAAACTTGTTACTAAGTCTTTTGTTTCAACATAGTAAGAATAGATTGCAGGAAACTGAAGTAAAATAAAGATGATTTAGGTTTAAAATATTGTGGTACTGGTACTCTTTAGACAAACTCGACCGGAAACCATTAAATCTTAGCTTCAAATTAAAGTCAAATCTAGAGCAGTTCAAGCTCCTCAAAATTCTAAACTTCTTCCTTTGCAGAGAAGAGGATTTTTTTTTTCATTTACTTTGGAATTACTTCACGTGTAGACCTACTAGTAAATTAGTACAATTGTTCGCGGAACACAGTTTGGGAAACACTGCCTTAGTAAAATACTTTTTTATCCACCAAAAGTAAAAGGCAGAGACAAGTCTCATCGAATGACAGATGTCTAGAAAATGTTTCGTGAACGACTGAAGAGGGTTTTAATGAAGGTCAACACTCAGCCACTTGTCTAAATTGATTGTATAATAGAACCACATCTAGATAGTGTCTCAAAACAAAAGTGGGAGATAATCCAATCCATTTTGTGTTAGCAAGCGCCGCACCATTTGTTGGTGTTGTTGGTGAACAACCATCTCTCTGGCAGCTGTTGAAGTGTGTCTAGAAGTACCACTCACACTTGACTTTCTGTTGAAGTATGTCTAGAAGTACCACTCACACTTGACTTTCTGTTGAAGTGTGTCTAGAAGTACCACTCACACGTGACTTTCTGTTGAAGTGTGTAGAAGTACCACTCACACGTGACTTTCTGTTGAAGTGTGTAGAAGTACCACTCACACATGACTTTCTGTTTAAGTGTCTAGAAGTACCACTCACACGTGACTTTCTGTTGAAGTGTGTAGAAGTACCACTCACACGTGACTTTCTGTTGAAGTATGTCTAGAAGTACCACTCACACGTGACTTTCTGTTGAAGTGTGTAGAAGTACCACTCACACGTGACTTTCTGTTGAAGTATGTCTAGAAGTACCACTCACACGTGACTTTCTGTTGAAGTGTGTAGAAGTATCACTCACACGTGACTTTCTGTTGAAGTGTGTAGAAGTACCACTCACACCTGACTTTCTGTTGAAGTGTGTAGAAGTACCACTCACACATGACTTTCTGTTGAAGTGTCTAGAAGTACCACTCACACCTGACTTTCTGTTGAAGTGTGTAGAAGTACCACTCACACGTGACTTTCTGTTGAAGTGTGTAGAAGTACCACTCACACGTGACTTTCTGTTGAAGTGTGTAGAAGTACCACTCACACGTGACTTTCTGTTGAAGTGTGTAGAAGTACCACTCACACGTGACTTTCTGTTGAAGTATGTAGAAGTACCACTCACACCTGACTTTCTGTTGAAGTGTGTAGAAGTACCACTCACACGTGACTTTCTGTTTAAGTGTCTAGAAGTACCACTCACACGTGACTTTCTGTTGAAGTGTCTAGAAGTACCACTCACACGTGACTTTCTGTTGAAGTGTGTAGAAGTACCACTCACACGTGACTTTCTGTTGAAGTATGTCTAGAAGTACCACTCACACGTGACTTTTTGTTGAAGTATGTCTAGAAGTACCACTCACACGTGACTTTCTGTTGAAGTGTGTAGAAGTACCACTCACACGTGACTTTCTGTTGAAGTGTGTAGAAGTACCACTCACACGTGACTTTCTGTTGAAGTGTGTAGAAGTACCACTCACACGTGACTTTCTGTTGAAGTGTGTAGAAGTACCACTCACACGTGACTTTCTGTTTAAGTGTCTAGAAGTACCACTCACACGTGACTTTCTGTTGAAGTATGTAGAAGTACCACTCACACGTGACTTTCTGTTGAAGTGTAGAAGCACCACTCACACGTGACTTTCTGTTGAAGTGTGTCTAGAAGTACCAATCACACGTCACTTTCTGTTGAAGTGTGTCTAGAAGTACCACTCACACGTAACTTTCTGTTGAAGTGTCTAGAAGTACCACTCACACGTGACTTTTTGTTGAAGTATGTCTAGAAGTACCACTCACACGTGACTTTCTGTTGAAGTGTGTAGAAGTACCACTCACACGTGACTTTCTGTTGAAGTGTCTAGAAGTACACTCACACGTGACTTTCTGTTGAAGTGTCTAGAAGTACACTCACACGTGACTTTCTGTGTTTGTATGAAACTAGGCAACGTATTCAACAAAAACAAAAAAGAAAAGATTTAGGGGGGGGGGGCATAAACCTCTTGGTTACGCAAAGAAAAAAAATATGGAGGGAGGTGCACTCAAGCTCGATTCCCTTCTCGAGCTGACATGTATTTATTGAGATGTACAAAAGCAGCACGGACACTTCCACCCACTGGGTCCACAATTGAGTTTGGACCGTAGCGCACTGTGCATACTGGCGCATGGAATTTTCACTACTTGAACAAAATAATGAACGAAACATTTGAAATAAGAATAAATAAATAATGAGGTAAAATAAGCCAATGTAAATACAAAGGTCAAAGTTTAAAGGTTTTGAAGTACGTGATGACCTGCCAATGGGGATGTAACTCTTGTGTATACACTAGCAAACAAAGTTTAATGGAACAGAAATCTTGTCTCTAAATTTTGTTTGTCACACTTCTCACACTGCCTTGCCCTTGTCAGTCAGTTTTTATTATGTCCCCTGTCTATTGTTTTTGTCATGTTCCCTGTCTATTGGTTTTGTTATGTCCCCCGTCTATTGTTTTTGTTATGTCCCCTGTCTATCATTTCTACATTTCTTCTAGTCTTTTTTTACAAAGCTTATATCAACCAGGGGCGGCTTTAGCGTGCACGGGGCCCAGGGCGAGCGTCGTGTGCGGGGCCCTTAGCCTTAAGAGTAGACAATATATATATATATATATATATATATATATATATATATATATATATATATACACCGTAAACTCATCACGCTAACGGGCTCATCCGTCTCTAACGCTGTAGCGATAACAATACAGTATGTCCGCCACTAAGCTGTGGGCCTTATTTTTGTTACAAAACATGGAACATTACGTAGCTACATTACGTAAGTACATTATAGACCGTAGTGTAAGTGTTTCTGCATTAACAGAAGCAAATACAGAGGAAAACACTCACGCACTACTACTATTATGTCGCCTCTCTCACTCTGCGAATTAAAGCCAATTGGACGTCCTATAAGAACAAAGTGTGCTATAAGAGCTACAGTGGTCCCTAAACTTTCACAGACCCGACTTTTGAGGAAGGGCTATACCACGGGTTTTCAAAAAAAATTAACTACAAAGAAAAAATACTCCCGCGTTTTTCAATGTTTTTTTTTTAACATGGTGACACGTGTTTTCCCAAGGTCGCACTGTGTCTATGCACAGAAGCCTATTGGAAAAAAAAACAACTTAAGACGTCATCGCCAAACTTTCTGGAAGCTGATTGGCCGAAACAGCTGTACAAGCACATCCACTGGTTCAATAGGGGCCTACAGGCTATGTTACAGTACCAAATAAGGAATCCTTCTCATACACCCTCAACCCTTTTTTTTCCATTGCAGACTAAAGTAACAGTATATTTAACTGTAAACGTAACCAATCTTTTTTATACTGCACTGCGACATAACAGTGCTGTATAACACTTAAAATATTACTAAACATTTCAAGAGTTTTTAAAAGGAAAGAGCATGTAAAGATTATTAATGAAATGGAAAATGGTTATCTAGAGATTTTAAGTGTTTGGGGATGTCCTGTGACATTGTTCATATCCGAAAATAGTACGTATTTGAAATTAAATACCGCGAAAATCTGACCTTCGATTGCGATCTTAGAACGTATCACCAGCGAAAGTCAAGAAAATAGTGTAGATTTGTTTATTAATGTTCATTTTTTTAAAATTAATTTTTTAAAAGTTGCATTGATGTTCCTACAAATGTTTGAAATGACTCTTTCATAGTCAATTTTAATAATTTTAATAGTCGTCCAAACTTGATCACTACATTGTCCTCATAAAATCCGTTTAGACGTCGATGTTTAAATACAAAATATACGATTTGGATTGGTTGCTTCCACCTTCGTGTTTTTCTTGTGAACTGTTAAACGGATGATAGCCTCTTAGAACCGGCAGGTCATTAGATGCTGTCTTTACCGAAACTGAACGGTATTTCGAAATAAAAAATGTTTGCTAAGAAATTAAATGGCAATTGATATCATAAAGATACTGGGAGAATATTGAGTAACTGATCCAAGTTTATGACAACTGATTTGGTTTTCGAAAATGGTGACAATAATATCTCCGATTGCGGGGCCCCCCTCAGGCGCGGGGCCTGGGGCGTTTGCCCTACTTGCCACCTCTAAGGCCGCTACTGCTATCAACTCACTCTTTTTGTTTAGTACAAATTTTGAACACGTTATTTATCCCACACTCAATATCGGATAAAATTGAAACTTTACACGATTTTTTAATTGTATCTAACAAAACATCAATTCATAACAAACAATTTAACCAATTAGTCAATTAATTCCAAGTAATTATTTTATTTGATACCTATAAGGCAAATCAATGCTTCATCATTAAGAAATATGGCTACGTATGTTGTATCCCCCCCCCCCCCCCCCCCATTATTTCTCTCACGCCTCTCCTCGGATCAAGTTGAAACTTTACACGATTATTAATTTTTGCAAATAAAACACGAATCAATTTAAAATTAATCACTTAATCAATTAATTATTGGTAATTATTTTTTCATATCAAAAACGGAAAATAAAGTCTACATTACTGAGAGATATATATGTAAATATATATTACGTGCTTCCATTATGTATGCATCTAAACCTGAACTTAGAAAATAATTTTTAAAAAAACAACAACAAAGAGCAGGTTACTCTGGTACACTAGTTCGACTATAGATGTATCCGTCAAGTAATCATGAATGTTGATGTAAAATAAAGATTGAGGATTATCAATAAGTTAGGTAGAGATAATATTGCATAGTATACAAAATTTACAAATCATTTTAGGGCTTCTCTGGGGAAAGCAGCCTTGTGTATGCAGTCGTATCTCACACAAAATAAAACCAGTATATAAAATCTTGCTTACAATATTTGTCTTTCATTGGTTTTTTAAAAGCATACTATTTTTTGAACTCCCACTGCCATATATGGCGGCGTTTACAGTTCACTGCTAATGTTAAACCATTGGCTAGGACTTTACCAGCAGTTGTTTTTTTTTAACTTTTGTTTAAGAAGAGCTCTTCCTGTTTCAACCAGAACGAGAATATCAACTTAGTTATTTCTTTTGATTGAAAACCGGATGCTATTTTAACCCTTGTTTCTACAAGAGTTAGCCAATGAAAGTGCTGATATAGCAGTTTACATGATGTGTTCTTGAGGCTTTTTTTCCCCCTTTTATAAAGAGAATGCAGGCTAATACAATCAAAGTGAAAAGCTGAGACATTTGCTTGTGACCTAAGACAGACGGGTAGACAGTAGAATGTCATTGACAGAGACGTATGGACATGTCTTCCTCAAAAGAACGTTTTTAATACATATTGTTACCAACGCCTCCCTTGAAAACATTATAAGAGGTCCTACTTTGAAGTTCAAATGACGTCATTTTAATCATTTCGTTCTTGAAATATTGGTCATAAGGTCAGTGGCGTAGCTAGGGTATTTGATGCCCTGTGCGGGAGCTCCTCATGATGCGCTCAAAAAAAACCAACATAACAGCAAAATAAAGATTCCCCACCCCCAGAAAATAAGTATTGTTAATTCGCAAAAAATTAATCTAACAAAGACAAAAAAATGGTTGCAATGAATTCTACGTGTTTAATTTGCTGGCGAAATCAATTGTTTCCCCGGAAATTCGTGTATAATAAATGAAATTTCCAATTAAGTCAGTCGTAATTTAGTCATCGTTAGTTGCAAATAATTCTTGATCAACTTTTGGTTTAAAAAAACTTCTATGTGTATGTAGACACAAACGTCACATATATGTGAATCAAGATCACGATATTTTGGACTGAGCTATAAAGGCGATATTTTTTTAACTCGAGCTCACCAGGTTTTAGTTTTGAAAATTTTGATACTTCTGAAGAAACTTTGATAAGTCGTTGAAGCCTCTTACGCTCCAGACGAAATTCAGTTTTGTTAATGTCGCTAGGAACACACAAGATTTGTTTCAATCTGAAGATCTAATAGTTGTGATTGTGACAAAAAATCAAAATTTTCAGCCACATTATAAGGTGCTCAAATTTTGTGATAATCTTTTAAACAGACCGGTACAATAGAGAATAAATTTTCCTCGGTATCTCTTTCTTGTGTGTCAATACAGAATCTTCATAAAGAATCTTCATTTATTTCGCTAGGCATCTTTTTCTTGTGGCCAATACGAAGAGGTTTTGCACTAATCCCTAGGTCTGAGCATATGCTTTCAGCAAGGTAATATTGGCTTCAGTGAGGTCCTCTAGAAATGGTAGAGTATTTCCAAAAAAAAAATGGAACTACATCGACTTTAGCTTCAGCAGCTTAAATTCTGCCAGATTTAGAGATTTGGACATCCTAGTGTTGAACTTTCATGAGAACAGCAAATATCAAAGTCTTGACCTCCGCAGTCCATTATTTCTGAGCTATACGAACTTAGTTTTTCTAAAATAACCGCAGAGATTCCATAGGCATGCTTATTTTTAGTGTCGATGAAGCCCGCCGTGATCCATTACCGTCAATGTTGGAAGGTAGGTCCAACTTTTAGATGTCAGGTATGCAATCGAAAATAATCGAAAAATAGATGACTAGTTTTATTTGTAGTATGATCTATTTCCATGACCATCCAAAATTACAATAAATTCTTATGTATTTTTGTAAGTTTGGTTCCAACCCAATGTTCCTTCAGGAGTGGAGTCCACTAGGATAGTAAATTTCACTAACTCCAACAAATTGCCTTCATTTTTGTTCTTCCAATTCTTCTTCAAATTGTTCGTGATCCCCAACAGTGCCAGAATCTGATTGGAGAACAAAACAAATGATTTTCCATTCCATCTTTATGTAGGGTTTCCATTTTTTCCTTCTTATTTCAATAAATCTTGACCATCGCTGTGAATACCGCCCTTTACACATTTCCTCCCAGCTGTCTGAATGTTCTGCTGGTCTCTTCCTATTCAGTTCTTGGTGATAACCTCCATCTATCGTTTAATCCATTTTCATGCTGATGTAGCCTAATACTTGATCTTGAGAAAAGAGTTTGCAGGGGAAGCTAAACAATTGTTGTTTTGTTGGTTTTTTTTTGGGGGGGGGGGGGGGTAGTAACAATTTCTAAAAACTTTTTTTGCCGTTTAGTATTTTCCTTAGAAGATGCCCCTTGTCACTTGATGCCCCGTGCGGCCCGCATCACCCGCACATAGCTAGCTAGCTACGCCACTGCATAAGGTGTTACACTTGATCAAATATAAATGGATAGATCAGAATTATTTGAGCTGAAAAAGTAGCTTCTGCTCCATTCAGGGCCGGCCCTAACAATTGCGCGGGGACCAGTATGGGTAGGGATAGGCCTAACGTCAAAATGAAGATTTGGTATTAGAAAACACATTCGTCTTTGCAATAAATTTTATTAAACGAAAGCCGACAAGGCCGTTTTAAAGTTTTGTTTTTTATCATGCGAAGGATTGGCATCACGAAATAACAATTTTGTCTATTTTTCAAAAGATTTTATAAGTTTTCAGGAGATTTCCAGGACTTTTCCATATATTTTGCAATTACAGGAGATCTCCAGGAGGGCCTGGAAAATTTAGAAGGCCGCGGAACCCTGTTATTATATATAAGTTATAATGATTTAATTAGCGCGGGGCCTATGAAAGTGCGGGGCTCATTGCGACCGCATAGGTTGCAGTGGCCTAAGTCCGGCCCTGGCCCCACTCCCCGGAAATGATTTGTACGTCATACCCCCCCCCCCGTCCCAGCCTTCCCAAACCCTAGTTTAGAATAGGATTTAAATGCGACTGTTTTTTAAAAAACGTCGGCACAAAGTGTAGAAATCTCCCTTCCAAAAAAAGGTTGAAAAAATGTATCTTTACCTACGTTAGGGCCCTCACTTTTTCTCCGATGGATTGGTATTATGATCTTTAACATTTGTGCGTTTAAGAATTGGAACTGTGAATGTAGACTCTGCCAGGACAAGTTTTGAACCTATCTTTAGTTGTTGTTTTTTTTGTTGAACATGTTACTAGCCAACATATTTATGTTATAAAGAAAGTGTCTGGCTGTTTAATAAAACGACAACATAAAAACGGCACTATAAAATAAATATGGCGGCAGTATTGGTTTGAGTCGCAAATAAAAGATTGTTTAACTACGCCTAGAGATTGGAGGATCAATGGTAATATTTACCCAAAAAGAGACCAAAAAATGTAGTCGATTGTAAAGCTATCTGTTGCTCACATTTTAAGTAGAGAAATGAAGCTGTTTTCTGACGCGTAAAAAAAATATGTCAAATAACTAGAGTAAAGTGCAAAGTTCGAAATTATTAAGCCCGCAGGCAGCAATTTTCACTTTTGGATTTTTATAACACCGTAACGGTCTGACCTATGAAAAAACTGAAGGTATCTCTGAATTCCACGTCTTTTTTTTTCTATAAAAATAGATCGAATTTAATGTATCACTAGGCTTGGTTAAAATTAAATATGAGTTCAAAGAGGTGTAGGGTAGGTATCGAATGGGTTGATGGAGGGTTCGAACAGATCAAAGAAAATATATCTAAAAACATGTTTTAATATTTTATTTTCACTATAAAGTCATTTTCTTTTTACTCCAGCGCAAGAACACCATCCATTGCACCATTTCCCATCCTCCACAACTTCAAATAGTCTCTTTAAGCTGATGAGCAATCAGACTTAAAAATAGCCTTAAGCCCATTACCCATTACCTTCACTACCGGGTAGTAAAAAAGAATAATTCCACACCTCTGAGTTTGACCTCACCATGAACTTAGCCTTTACAAGGAAAAGGAAATAGTATGTGTCGGAAGTAAAGAAAAAAGGTGCATGCGCAGTAGCAATATAGTAGTAATTTGGTAAACATTCAAATAAAAAAGTTTTAGCAATAAAAATTGAACTGTTCGAACCTCTTGACAAATCGGGGCTGCTCGAACTTCGCACTTTACTCTATTAATTAAGTATTTAATGCACAATTTCTACCAAAATAGTTCAGAACAATGTCATTTCGGTTTTGAAACTTTTCGGTCATGTGGCCCGCGAGACGAGTGTCGGAAATTAAAACGGCCCGCGGGTCGAATTAGGTTGGGCATCACTGATGTAAATACATCAACACCAATTTAAAAAAAGATTCACAAGATTTATCTCGTGTACCTCTGTAATTCAACATACTACACATATCACATAGTATAAGGCTAGTAAAAGCCCCTCCCTACATTATCTGATATGATCGAAGACCTAATCTGACAGTGTATGGATTACTTGCTGCAGGGGTAGATGTTCAGTGTGTCTCAGTTGTGATTTATTGTTTTTACATGTCATGCTGACATAAAATCATTGAGTCTCAAATTTTGCGAACTAAACATCTTTTTTATTTTGTTGTTGTGAACTTGTGCCTATCACTTGTAAAAAAAAAGTTGTTTGGTGGCTCTGTGTGATTGGACTAACATCAACGCTTTATTGAGGTCAATGTTAAATTGTTTCTGGCGGTTCTGTTATAAATGGAAGTCCTGTTTGATCTGAGTAAATCCTTTAGGTCTGACTTGTTTCACCATCGAAAGGGATACCAAGCAGCGTCCTGTATTGCTTCTTGTGCCTATAATACCTCTTATGCCCTGTATTACCTCTTGTGCCCTGTATTACCTCTTGTGTCATGTATTGCCTCTTTTGCCCTGTATTACCTCTTGTGTCATGTATTGCCTCTTGTGCCCTGTATTGCTTCTTGTGCCCTGTATTACCTCTTGTGTCATGTATTGCCTCTTGTTTCCTGTATTCCTCTTGTGCCCTATATTGCCTCTCGTGCCTATATTGCCTTTTGTGTCCTGTATGGCCTCTTGTGTCCTCTGATTAGTCTTAAGTTAGACACTTTCTAGCAGATATGATATCTATAGTGGCCCTCAGCAGGTAGATTTATTGTCTCCAAGTTGAATGTCATTGCATAGAATTCCTCTTTGCACATTTAGACACAGTTGAACAACAAGGGAGATTACCGCTGTCCGCATTTTTTCGCGTTGTGCAGTGAGATTAAATGAAATATTTGTGTTTTAATGAATTTCATATACTGCTAATGTCCTTAATGTTAAGTGTATAGTTTAGAAAAAGATAAGGTGGACAGGCAGACAGACAGACAGACAAGTCCACTGATAGAGTGATATACTTGCAAACTAAATAGATAGATAGATAGATAGATAGATAGATAGATAGATAGATAGATAGATAGATAGATAGATAGAAAGATAGATAGATAGATAGATAGATAGATAGATAGATAGATAGATAGATAGATCCTGATTGAATTAAAAACCTAAAGGCACCAAATATTTCGGAGTAAATGGGAAGAAGGGAGACTAAAGGGACATTTGTTTACGCTATGTGGGAGAGAGTATTTAATAGCCCGGATTCCTTTCCCTGAAGAACTAGAAACTCTGAGTGAGAATGAGTTCAAGTCACAAAAACTTTACGACAAAAAAAAACAAGATCTACAAAGTGCTTTGCAGTAACTTGTTTCCCCCCTAAAAGGAAGAGCTCCAGTTCCTTGGTTGTTACAGATGTCTGGAGGGATCTCCCTTTTGTTTTTGCCTGCTGCTAAAACCATTGGCTAACGAATATGTCAGCACGCGCCCCGTGAGTGCGAGTTAGTGTGGAAAAAGAGTGCGCCTATAAGATATGTTCTGTCGGAGTTAGTTAAGGAAGAGGGCACGGTAGAGGGGGAGGGGGAGTCAGTGGTGATGGCAGACTACATTGTTTGCCAGTGAATTCATCTGGAACATTTCTTTTTATGATGCCAGAAAGAAGTCTGACAAATTGATTTACCTTGCTTTTTTGTTACTCTGCGTATAAATATGTGAGCTTGGATGTTTGCGTGTTCTACATTGTAATGTAAGATGGTTTTGTCGCTGTAGTCATAAAGAAGACACAGTATCCTAGCACTAAGGGCGACCCTAGCACTAAACCGAGCTCAATTTGCCGGTTTATCGCTCACATCCTACCGCCCTTAAACATTGGCTTATCTGGATTTTTTAAATTATTACTACAATGGACCTCATTAGCCAATCGTAAGCATACAACATTGAGCCACGTGATCCTCTATCTCTTCTATACAAATTATGATGATAAGATCTAATTTTGATCAACAATGGTTATCACGTGACAGTTTTTTGTCGTTGTTTTATCAATATTATCACGTGACCGTTTGTTTTTGGTGAATGAGGTCCATTGCGATATTCAATTCACACATTCATCGGCACAAAATGGAAACAAATGGAACTAGGACACGAATCTCGAAAACGGTTCTAGTGATTTTCCTACGGATTCATCAATTTGGGAAAATAATTACTAGACCTAGCTGTTTGGCCACACTGGAAAACTCTAATTTCACAGTTATAGATGGATAGGGCTACGGTTAGGGTTATAATTTTTTTATTATAAAAAAAAAACATTTGGCTAGAGCACTAGAATACTTCTAGTATCTTAAACAAATTACGTCATCGGGTATGTTGCGTGTTTTATTTATTAAAGGGAGTTCAATACAAGCGGTATAAAGACACTCTCAAGAGCTCCTTCAAGGAATGCGATATCAACATTCAAGGCTGGGAAGCACTAGCGCTCCTCATGGCGAGAAGCTGTGAGTCTCGGAGTCTCGAGATTTGAAGCAAGAAGAGTGGCCAGGGTGAAAGAGCGCCGAACCAACAAAAGCAGAGAGAAGAAGCAGGCCTATCTGCCACTGACCAAACCCACCCATACCACGTATGCGGCCGACTTTTTAAAGCGAGAATTGGACTTTACAGCCATCTTCGAGTCCATAGGAAATGAGCAATGTTCTCATCTTTTATCACGAAGGAATAGCTATATAGATCTATATATAAAGGGAATTGTAATTTTGTTTTAAAATCTTACAATCATTGATTATTAAGAGCAAAATAATCGCTCTATAAGATAAAAGAAGAATTGTCTTTTTTTAAAAGTATTATTTGAATTATTTTGTGTTTTTTTAGATGAAACTCAACATTGAGCTACAAACGAAATGTTTCTTTAGTTTCTTTCACAAGTCCTCTTATCAACTTGCCAATTCTTCTTGGGCTAAACCAGGACACGGATCTTGAAATCAGCTTTAACAATTTTTCTCAGTTCGACAGTTTATGTATATCTTTAGGGAAAGAATTACTAGCTAATTAGCCATACAGGGAAAACTCTGGTTTGACCGTCATAATTAAAAAAAAATATAATGTACTAAAATTAAATCTGTGGGTCTAGATAATCTTTATCTTGAACTCAGGTAAGTCAGTGGATATTTCCGCATGTCTTCATTAAAGAGCTAAATAAATAAATAGAACATTTTGCGCACCGTCTTCTAGGTCCGGATCTACAGGCCTATCACCAAACTAGAACCTTCTATACCAGTGATGCCCAAAACACGGCTTGCGGGCCAGATTCGGCCCGCGACGTGATTCCATCCGGCCCGCCGAAACGTCGGCACAAAGTGGAGAAAATCCTCCCTCCAAAAAAAAAAAGGTTGAAAAATGTATCTTTACCTACTTTAGGACTCTCATATTTTTTCTGATGGATTGGTACCATGACCTTTAACGTTTGTGCGTTTATGTACAGAGACTCTGAATGTAGAATCTACCAAGAAAAGTGGGCGGATTTTTATCTTCTTATCTTATATAATACAGACGTTAAAAAAGAAGATGATTACGTCCTACGCGTCATGCATTTAGTCATGCAAATTAACCAATGACTTAAATTCTGGCAAGTCACTGGTTTTCCTGGCTAGCTCAGGCAACCTATTCCATGCTCTAATAGCACTAGGGAAGAAGGAGTATTTGTACAAATTTGTCCTAGCATATGGGACGAGGAATGTGCCTTTATCTTTGTGTCTTTCAGAGTATTTTATGAGTGGAACATGATAATAAGCCAACATATTTGTTTTATAAAGAAAATGAGGAATATTCACCAAAAAGAGACAAGAAAATGAGTCGGTTCGAAAGACACCTACACTGATGCTCACGTTTGAAGTAGAGAAATGAAGTTATTTTCTGAAGCGTAAAAAATATAATCGACAAATATCACAATTTAGTACTAAATCCAAGGGGTTCCGATAAAATAGTTACAGAACAATTTTCTTTAAATTTTGTAACTTTTCGGTCATGTGGCCCGCAAGATGTTGGAAATTAAAATGGCCGCAGGTCGAATTAGGTTGGGCATCACTGTTCTATACAATATACCTAAATACAATAATCTAGTTTAGACAACCGACTATTAATATTACCATGTCTATAGTTGTATGCCCTATTGCTAGATCAAGTTTTACATACTCTGAGTAGATTTATGCATCGGCGTAACTAGGATTTTTTTTCGGTTCCAGCGGAAGATGGCAATCGAGGTGGGGTAAACAAATGTTCCCTTTCTGTATGTATCGCTCATTTGTTATTAAGAACAAAATAATCTCCCTTATAAAAGAAATCTTCCGCTTCAAAAAATGAGAAAATGTACAAATATCATTTTTTTTTGTTTTCGAATATTTTTAAATGACTAGATTATGTCCCATGGTCTTAGCTGCTAACAAAAATAACCTTTACGACCATTACCTTACAGTCATAACCTTACAGTCATAATCTGGACTAGCTAACATCAGAGGGACTATTCTGTGGCATTTTACATCTCGAGAGACGATCTTTTCCCTTTGCAACTTCTTGTGTGACTAAAGAGGCCAATCCTTGATACACAGCTGCGATCGCAGGTTGGGCATATATAATCACCAGGTGCCGTTGCATTTTCACCCTTCTTTCTGCTTCTGTTGTGTATGACATCTGCAATCTTTGACCCTTCCTTTATGCTCTCTCTCCATGAGGATCTGTCCAGCGCTACCTCTTCCCAGTTGCCAGTGTCGATTTTGAAGAGCTTCATGTCCCGTTTGCATACATCCGTATAACGTAATAGTGGGCGACCAGCGGCTCTCCTGCCTTCTATTAGATCGCCATACAGGATGTCCTGTGGAAGTCGACCTTCTGGTATTCTACGAAAGTGGCCAAGCCAGCCAAGGCGTCTGCTGCTGATAACAGAGCGGTTGTCCTGGCACCCTGCTCTTTGTAGCACTTCCTCATTGGTTATCTTATCTTGCCACCTTATTTTAAAGATCCGCCTTAGGCATCGGAGGTGGAAAACATTCAGCTTTTTTTCCTGCCATGAGTAGGTTGACCATGTTTCACTTCCGTACAGCAAGGTGCTCAACACACAGGTCCGGTAGACTAGGGCTTTAGTACTGTTAGTCAGCAATATGTTGTCCCAGACTCTTTTCTGCAGCCGTGACATGGTGGTCATTGCCTTGGCAACCCTGTTCTTTACGTCTTTATCCAGTAGAGTGTTGTTGAATATGATGGAGCCAAGGTAACAAAAGTGATCAACAATTTCTAGTGGTTGGCCATTAATGCTTACTTGAGGTGCAGTGTTTGTGTTTTGGACAAGTATCTTAGTCTTGCTTTGACTGATGTTTAAGCCGAAATTCTGGCAAGCAGCAGATAATTTGTCAACCAAGCACTGTAGCTGAATATCAGAATCAGCCACAATAGCTGCATCATCAGCATACAGGAGTTCCCTACGAGTAGCTTCCTAACCTTGGTTTTTGCCCGCAGCCTTGATACATTAAATAGTTTTTCAGAGGATCTTGTATGGAGAAACACACCTTCGTTTATGTCGTTGTACGCACAGAGAGACTATATTGACATACTTTTCTAAATCAAAACCTTACAGATATAATCTGGACTAGCTAACATCAGAGGGTCTATATTGACATACTTTTCTAAATCATAACCTTACAGATATAATCTGGACTACCTAACATCAGAGGAACTAGATTGACATACTTTTCTAAATCATAATCTTACAGACATAATCTGGACTAGCTAACATCAGAGGGACTATTTTGACATACTTTTCTAAATCATAACCTTACAGATATAATCTGGACTACCTAACATCAGAGGGACTAGATTGACATACTTTTCTAAATCATAACCTTACAGATATAATCTGGACTACCTGAAATCAGAGGGACTATATTGACATACTTTTCTAAATCATAACCTTACAGACATAATCTGGACTACCTAAAATCAGAGGGACTATATTGACATACTTTTCTAAATCATAACCTTACAGACATAATCTGGACTAGCTAACGTCAGAGGGACTATTTTGACATACTTTTCTAAATCATAACCTTACAGACATAATCTGGACTAGCTAACATCAGAGGGACTAGTTTGACATACATTTCTAAATAAAAAAAAAATTAAACATGCTTTCAATTGAATTCGACATTTTTTGTACCAACCTATGTTAACTATGGGCAAATGTGCAGATCACATGATTAGGTCGTAGAAACCAATTCTACAACTAAAACTATTGTTTCAAAGGATAGAGGATCTTAATCTAATTATTCTCCACACACAGAGTAACAGACAATACAGCATTAGTAACCTAGATCTCCCTTCAACGAAGGAGATGAAATGTATTTGGTAAACCATTAACTCCTATACCGCCAAAATTTACAAAGGCATAACAATTAGGGATAATTAACGGTGGCGTCACTAGGGGGTGCTGTCCAAAATGACACTTTTAAAAATAAAAATGACTACCTCGAATGTCTCTCACAGTTTAGTATCAACATGTTCCAGACCCTCCTAATCTAATTCTATATGAATTGTAATCTTCCTTTTATGAGAAAAATAATGCGTTGTAGACGCCAGGAGAGAATTCTCAGACTCAGAAATGTAGAAAAATGCTTTGGGCGAAGACAACTCTGAGCTTAAAGCGCTCATCCAAACACTTTATCTGACCAGTTGAGTGGAGAACGTTACATTTTTTATTGTAAAATGTTGAGAAAACACAGACATAAGCCCCTCGCGCGCGATTCGACGCATAGGGCTGCAAGCTCTTTCTACAGAAATCAGTAAGGCGACCTTCACAGCCAATACCCAGCTGCAGACGATTTCTTTAAAGCTGTGACGTCATGTTACACGTGGACGGACATTAGGAAACGTGTTTCGTCTTGTCTAATGATATGTCTCACAATTGTCAATCGACGTTAAGTTGCCACTTCCCTTAGACACCGAAGGCCTGTGTGGGAAAAGATTTCTCTATTGGTAACATTTTCTCGGTATTGTTGTAACTCCGCTCCCTCGCCACACTGATGGTGCGCATGAGAGCACCATTGTGCACAAAGTAAGATAAGACATGTTTAGACAGGAAGAAGGACTGTTGTAGATCCGGCTGCAGTGATCTGCAAGTTATTGGAGTCAGGGCTGTCTTGACTCAAGAAAACGTCCTTGGTGCCATCTGTGAACTGTGTTGAGGACCTGGGGCGGCACTGGGAAGTGTGTCGGTGGTCTGTAGTGGTATGTAGATAGAAAAGGACTGGTGTCACTTGCGATGGGACATTCTGGGACTTGATGGCTGAAGTCCATGCCTGTTTGTACTGTAAATAAATACCTAGTTTATTGTTACCTCCTGCCTTTCGTTGAGTGCCTACCTTAGAGTTACAACAGTATGTTATTCGTAGGATCCTTCACAACCATCACTGCTCAGGCTCTTTTCAACCTTCCACCTCTCGAAGCGTAGGTGGTCGTTTGGGACAATGATTTTATTGAGTAAGTGGATTTTTATCTCCAGGCTAATGGATTTGTTTGTTCAGATAGGCGTACTTTTTGAAAGACGGCTCCTGCTTTTCAATCCGACATACAACACCATCGCGTGAGATAACACTGTCGAAATAGGTGAACTTTTTAATTTGTACAAGATCTGTATGACCAATGTTGATGGGGATACTGAGTAACCTGAACCTAATGTGCATAACTTTGAGGGTGTCTTTATCCTGCATCTCGTGTATACATTTTATTGCATTTCAAAGTAATGCTATGTCGTCTGCAAAATTCAACTCGGTTTGGTTTACGCCATGGGAATCCGTAAGCAGCCTGTTTAATGTATTTCTATGACATCGTTGATGACTACAAGAAAGAGAAATGGCGATAAGATACACTTTCATCTCATATCCGTCTCGATGTTGAAGAGTTCCAGTGTCTGTTGTGACACAGCAGCTTGATTGCTTTAGACACTTCGCTAAATCTGGACAAATTGTTGCGAGATGCCTTATTCTCTTGCTATTTTCTTGCTATTGCTATTTTCCGAAGTGATTTCGAAGGACGCTATTAATCTAAAAAAAACTCAGAATTCTTTGTTGGTTTTCTAGGCTTTGCTCGACGATATTTGTTTGGCAGGATGTGAACCTTTTCAGAGCTTGATGTGCCTATTCGGAAGCAGCTGAGAAACACTAGTATAATTTAAAACTTTTTCGTAAGGAGCTCTTAAATAATCTCTAATTATTCTATGTTGAACTCAATGTTTCAAAATTCAATAATTGTACATTTCTAATTTATGTAATAACAATTGATAAATGTGAAAAACAACGACATTTTAAAATAGAATCAAAAAAACTTTTCGTGTGTAACCAATCCATGAAGTAGCTTACAGTTGTAGTGTTCAACAAAAAGAAACAAAATAAACAATAATTGTTTATTTTTATAGGTGAATTTTTTTTTCCTCGGGGGAGGGGGTGACACCTCGTGCTTACCGCATCGGGTGACACCGACCCTAGTGACGCCACTGATAATGTATTAGATTTAAATTTCAAACAATATCTAGGTAGGTGTCTACCAAACAAAACGGCACGAAGCCCAAAAGAAAAGGCGTAACCCATGAGACAAAGTGTGGACAATGTGGCTGTCTGACTTATCAGCATTATTTTCACTATACGCAATGAAAATGTTAGTTTGCAAGAACCAAATCAAAATAAATTTAAATTCTGTGGCATCTACGCTCATGTGGAGAGGATTGTCTGTCCACTTCCATAAATGTACTTCGCTACTCTTAAAACATTTTTTAAAAATGTCTTCTTATCTTCATATGTTCACCTTACTACTAGTCTGTTGAACCGTTGGGGAACCACACACGATTGCCAACAGTCTTTGTCCATTTCCGTCTTTTCCTTGAGTAGCATCTCTTAGTGACAGGCCTGCCCATTGTTTCATCTTCCATTGCTTCCTCTGACTGCTTGTCATCTTTTCCATGTTACTGTTCCTAGAAGGAAGGTCTTTGCTATCCCTGAGAACATAGTGATATGGCCATAGAGTTTTATAGTTTGCTTTTTTTTTTTTGACAGTGGTAGCAGGTCATCCTCGGACACTATTGCCAGAGTGATCCTGTTTTGAATCGCTCTAATAGATCTATATTTACAGAAATGTCTTTTATATATATCTAAAATTTATAATTAATCTATTGCCCCCATTGTTGATAAATGTATTTGTTTAATCCTAAAAAAAACTTACAACATTTGACATTTAATGTCAATACGCTAGAAATGAAGTAATATCGACTAATGTTGACCTAGAAGCAAAGCATGACATTTTTCAGATTTTTCTAGGATATAGATGTATGATAATTTGGCAGCCATGGTGCAAGCTTGAGCTTACCCATGTTAATCCTATACTGACGTCTAGCGGATACGATCTCTAGACTCGATGAGTCTTCCAACGACAAGCATTTATGCCAAGACTTTTGAAATGGCTGCCAAAAGGTTCTCAAGCTATTTATGCTTTTGCCCCTCCATAAATTGTGTATTTACCTCCTTCTTTGTCAGTTATAATATAGAAACTGCTCAGTGGCTTCCGGATGATATCTCGAATTGTCTCAGATGTCTTGGTTACAAGTATCTCGGACAGGTCTCTGGGGCGCAGGTATTTCTGTTGATGCTAAAAATCAGTGATATACATTTATGTATTTCTGTCTACACTCAACATCAGGGATATATATGCAAGTATTTCTCAACATCAGAGATATACATGCAAGTATTTCTCAACATCAGGGATATACATGCAAGTATTTCTCAACATCAGGGATATACATGCAAGTATTTCTCAACATCAGGGATATACATGCAATTATTTCTCAAAATCAGGGATATACATGCAAGTATTTCTCAACATCAGGGATATACATGCAAGTATTTCTCAACATCAGGGATATACATGCAAGTATTTCTCAAAATCAGGGATATACATGCAATTATTTCTCAAAATCAGGGATATACATGCAAGTATTTCTCAACATCAGGGATATACATGCAAGTATTTCTCAACATCAGGGATATGTTGAAACGTCCTCGATGTGAATGGACGAAGGAGGCAAACACAACTGGCTTGCTTAGTATTTGGCTAGATAGTGTGGTAAGGATGTATCAAAAAACCAGTCCTTAAAGGAATGTAGCTTTAATAGAATAATTTAGATGATTAGTGCGCAAATGATAGTAGGTATGAGAAAGTTAAGAATAACGCGACTTGATATAAATTAACACAGCTAAATTAAGCGACTTTATGTTTCAAACTAAGTAGATCTAAGTCAAGAAACAACATAAAGACAAGCTTACAATAAGAACTTACATAAAGTCAAGAACTTACATTAAATCAAGAACTTACAATAAGTCAAGGACTTACATAAAGGCAATAACTTACATTAAGTCAAGGACTTACATAAAGTCAAGAACTTACATTAAGTCAAGAACTTACATTAAGTCAAGAACTTTAATTAAGTCATGGAGAAACATATCACGAAGAAATAACTTAAAATCACAATTATTTAGGTATTAACATCACAAGGTCCAGAAATTGCATTTCATACCATTGAGCTAAGATGTCATTTAATAAAGTACATCAGTCATCTGGATCTTGCAGCACCTATCCAAGCGCTAACACAACCCATATTACCCCTGTTGAAGAATGCACACTTAAAATTACCTAACAATTCTAAAGATGAGTCACTCCTGCAACCACCGTCTGCTACTTCCCCGGTAACGTTGTTAACAACATCCAATGCCTCGCATCCAAAAGCTTGTCTCATCAAAGGAAGTCACTTGACAGATGATTGGTATGGCAACGAAACAGTCCAGTCTGCACATTTTCAGTTTCAGTTTGACCGAATTTCATAACATTGAATCATACTTTGAAATATGTCAAGAAACTAAAACTCGAATACCTCAAGTATCCAATGGCCTAATTTCAAGTTGATTCAAACACCTTCCACGACTTGAACTTTGTCTTTCTTCTTCCTTGTTCTCATTATTATTGGAGCGTTCAGATGATTAGACCAATACATGAGAGGAACTGCGCAGTGGTTTCCTAATCAGCCAGCTCTCCATATAGTTTTCTTTCTATTGGGGTGTTTTGGGGCCAGTGTCTTGTTCGGGCCTCTTGGTAAAGAATGCAGTTTTGAAGGACATGGTCAGCATTTTCTGATGACACTCCACACGGGCAGATTTCACTGGTTCCAAATTTGAGCTTCCGGATCATATGTTGTCTCATTTTATTGTGTCCAGTTCTGAGGCGAAAGATTTAGACTTGTAGACTTCAAAAATGATTTTTAAAATATTTGTTTTCTTTAAGAAAATAGAGTCTTACTGCAAGGTGTGTTATGTGAACTTTACAAGAAATGTAATTTTAATTAAATGTCAGATTTTGTTAATTTTTCTCTATGTGTCTTTAAGCCTCTTAGATAAACTAGAATCATTGACATTGGTTTTTAAGTGGACTCAATATTTAACACCTTAGCTAACAAATAGGACATGATATTTTATAGTGAAACATTCAAGGGATTTGATTTCTATTTTAAATCAAGAGAGGCTAATAGTCCGGATCAAATCAATGTCCCGTCGTAAATGTTGACCATTTATTCAGATGAGGATGAGACAGCTATAAAGAGTTAGCACAAAATAAGAGGGCTTTGATTATGTCAGTGATCCTATGAGGTTGTCAAATTGACCACGTGGAGTTAATTTCACATTAGGGGTCAATGTGACCATGTATGGTCAATATGACTACATGGCATGAACTGAGGTTAAATGAGATTTTCTGTGTTAGTGTGAGGTCATAAGATGTTAGTTGTGGTTATGCAGAGCTATGTGACTATCTTTAGTTAGTGAAACTTACACACTCACAAGTAAAGGGGGAAAAACACAATGAAGCGAATGATAGAATTAAATTTTCAATTGCATTTTACTTTTTTATGATCTAAATGTGATGAACAGACGGACAGCACACACACAAAACAAAAGGGACTATTCTCTTCGTGAATTTTTTTTTTCAATATTGCATGCACCTACATTTCAATAAAAGTTTCTGTGCAAGGTATTGTGAGAGTACGAATGACCTCCACAAATTTGTGTATAACTCCCTTTATCATTTTGTTACTTATTTTGATTTAACTTAAGCAAGATATAAATGACATTTGTTTTGGGCTAAAAAGCTCCTTTTAAATGAACTAGCATGAAATATTTTATTGCATTGCAGTCAACTATTTAGACTCGGCTCAAACTTTGTACATTTTAATAAGATGAATGAACATTAAGGCGTCTTTATACTCACAGAACTATCCTTTAAACACTATAGATGAAACACAAAGACGTCTTTATACTCACAGATCTATACTTTAAACACTTTAGATGAATCAAAGACGTCTTTATGCCCATGGAACTATAAACACTCTTGATTATTCACATCACATCTTCCACAACTTTAATAACTTTATATTGGTGGTTTCTATATTTGGACAGGTTTGACACCTCTCCATAATGCCGTGCTGGAAGGAAATCTGGCAGCAGTGAAACTTTTGGTCCAGCACGGAGCTGACGTGAACAAGAAGGATGTGGATACCTGGACACCGCTTCATGCAGCATGTGCCAACGGCGAGGCGGACATTGCCAGGTTAGTAAAGAGTAAAATGTATCTCCTTGTAATGGCATTCAATCAGGAACATGAACTGGTTTTATCTAGGGCTGGATTGAAGTATCGGTTCAAACGACTATGGACTGTCACATCCGGTGGACCTTCATAAAGTTCTTGTAGGCTAATGTTCTTCGCAGTTTCAGTGCCAAATTGAAAAGATCCCCGAAACATTTTCCATCGTTGGTGGATATGAGAACCAATTTAAAATTTATATATTAGCGAATTTTTTTTTTGAAACAATTAGCTGTTTAGTTATGGGGCCCAAATTTAATCAGCAGTGATGTTTAAATATTTATTTTGTCTTTTTTTAAAAAATCTCTCCCAATCTTTCACTTTTCTTGTGTTCTATCGCCTCCATTTCTCCATATCGCTTCTCTTCCTTTGCTTTCTTTTGCGTGAACAAAGAATTGACCGTCTTGGAGATGTTAATTTATGGTCTCCATTTTGTGTGTGTATGAGCATAGCGTATGGAGATCTTCTTGCAACACTTTTTGTATAGAGATTGCGCTCCTTCCCGATTTCCAAAGGTCAATTTGATCCGCATATAGCAACCTTTGGTATTTTAGCTAGGCCGTTGGTCATTTATGAAGGCCATGAAAAGGATGCATGACAGGACGAAGCCCTGGGAGAGGCCGTGCTCGAGGGTCATTTCCCCTGAGACTTCTCCTTAAATCCTTGTTCTTATTGTACGCTCTTGTAGGAAGTCTCTAATCCAGTAATATATCCGTCCCCGCACCCCCATGGGTATTATGAAGCAAACCAGGCCGTCATACATTATCATATCTTTGTTGCAACTCATTAACTATGCTGATATTTTTGAAAAATATACCTGGGACTTTTCCGCAAATATGGGAAGAAATAGGAAGTAGTTAATAGCTTCTTTTCATGTTCGTTTTTTCCTTCAAAAAAAATATATATCGATGATTTTAACTTTGGTATAAACCTCTATTTCTTAATAATAGGTTTGAGTTGAGAAAATGACTAGAAATCGTTTTGCAAACTAGCCTACTTAGCAGATTCTCTTGTTTAAATTACCTCAACTTAACAAGGCAAAGAAATGTCATTGTTTCATGTTCAAGATAAAGAAATCGCTTCCATGGAAAAACTAAATTTAGGACTAAAGAGAGTTGGCAATGAGAATTAGACTTATTTCCTTTTCTTCATGAGTTGATAACAATAACATTAAAACCTCATTTGGAGAATTTGCGAATGAACAACACTATTGAATGGATAAGAAATCGGTATGACATTATCAAAGCATTCATGCCAGAAGGTTGGTCGCTAGAAGTAGCTTCAGACGGATTCTTAAAAAAAGAAACTCAAGAAGTGTATAACATAATTTAGGTTTTACAAATGGATAACGAATATGGCCTCTGTCGAATTACTTTGGGTGAGCTTTTTGCTTTATAAAATCTCCTCCTGGGCGAGGATGAAAAAGACATTTTACAAGCCAGTCCAGCAAGTGTCCGGGCTTTGGACTTTGTTACGTTTACAGACTAGGAATTCGGAGAAATAAATAGGAAGTTGCTTATTCAACGTGTGTAGACTTTCAGTCGAAAGCAAGGAGCAGAATACTCGGAACCGCATCTCATATTCAAATAACAATCAGGCAACCAAATTAGAATGATCTGTCCTCTAAGCACAAACAATATTATCTTTCTCATTGGGTCATATAGTATATATACATACTCCGAAGGGTACTCCGAGTTATGAGAATTGTCGACAGTTTGGGGAAACTGGTGTATTTTAATGCCTTAAAGAAAAAGAACGTCAATCAGATCTTTAAACAGTAAAACAAAGTGAAAATAACTGTGATTAATTCAAGTATGCAAATCACGTTCTGGTTTTGTTTATATATAATAGGGAGTCTACCTCACCGTTAAACATTTTGAAATATAATAATGTATCTATGACATTTAAATGGTTTTCCACAATTTAAAACTATGATATAACATTGTTGTATTATAAGGTTCTTGCTACTCTCTTGATGTTATAGCTATTTTGAACTAATTGTAATATTGTCATTCTTTGCTCAGGTATTTGTTAAGTAAGGGCGCCAGTAAGGACATTAAGACTAATGATGGTGAGCGGCCCCTTGACCTTTGTGACGCCAGGGACTTCTCCGTCATTAGCGTCATGCTGGAGAGTGACTCGGCCCGCAAGGCCAAACTCAAGGACCTCAAGGACGATGAGTTCAAGGACGACGACCTCAACAACAACAGCGAGGACGAAGCGGACGGGAGGCACTCTGCAGGCAGCAGCGACGCCAGCCCTGAACCTCAGCGCCGTTCCACGGGCCGCAACGACGCTAAGAACGCCAACATTAAGTCGAGCACTTTTGGCCTGGTCAAAGCGATGGGCAGCCTAAAGACTGTAATGGAGGATAATGTCTCCTTTGACCTGCCTTCTCCGGACGTGAAAAGTTCGACCAACGATCCATTTTCTCGGAGCACCAACAAATCTCCCGTACCTCAGAAAAATAGTCCAACATCAAAGTTACCCCCAGCAACTGGACACTCCATTCTGAAAAAATCCAAATAATATATAAGATTAAAGGGGGAGAGGGCAGTCTTTAACTAAATATTGAAGTTGGGTCAAAGGTTAACATAGCAATAAACATGATGTCGATTCCAGAATCGATTATTTTAATGAAGGTATCCTTGCGCTATACATTACTTAATAAAGATATATCTTTGTCCGTTTTATTTCTTGATTAAAATACTGTTGATTCTTTTAATACTTAATAATGCCTTTATATTGCCCGCGTGTAACGGTGTGAAGACTCAATAGGGCAGACATAGGGTAGACATGTATTTGAATCTCAATGATTGCGCCAGAAGTTTGATTTTATTGAATTTCACCTTGCGAATTGGATTCAAGAGTTTTAAGAATCATTTCAGATGGTATGGGTTAAATGAAGTTCTTGGACATTTGACTATACAGTTGGATCAAAATCTGCTTTGATTTTGCTGATCCTAATTGGGGGGGGGGGGGGGGGGGGGGGGGGGGGGAGGTTCCAATTTGTAATACATTTAAATATTCATATTTGGCAAAACAAATATTGGCAGAAAATGAGACTCAAAAGACAATAGTTAACACTATAGCTCTACAAGTGCTATCAATCTGATCTATTAATATCTCATCATTTTTATACAAAAATCCAAACAAAAGACACAAGACATGAAGAGGATTACAATCCATGATTATGTACATTTTATATAGGAATATAAGATTCATCATTTAGCATTAGTACGAGTCATTATATGAACATTATCTAGACGAGTTTAATATTTGTTACCTAATGTGACTGACCTAGGATTATATCAAGAAAATGGTGTTTGGTAGTGGTCAAGGGGAAATAATTGGTAGACATTTTATTTCAAGTCTCTTGAACGTTCGGCGCTAGTATTTTAAAAGTTATCTCCCTTTGTCTAATTTCAAAATATTTATTGTATGGCACACTGCATTCAGAACATTATATTTGCATTGAAAGCTGTCAAAAGAATTTAACAATTCCAATGATTAAGGTTTAAGGTCATAATTTTCATAGAAGAAACTACATTCAAAAAAAAAAAGAATATTGTTGCAAATCAAACTATGTTCTGTAAAGTGTTCTGCCATTCCAACTAACACTAACACAATCCTGACAAAATCTTCAGACTACGAGGTCTTGGTCTCAAGTCCTGATGTAGGCTGGAATAATGACGCAACTTTCAGAATGTTTTAGAATCCATTTAGACGTCATAAAAATCAAAAGATCTGTCGAGTACAGTTTTGTGGTTGTTCTTTTTTGCTGTTTTTTTTGTCAGCTAGATAGATAAAATTTTTGATGAATAAATGGGTTATCACGTCTAAGCAGGTCCCCCTGAGACATTTTGTTATTGGGGTATTTGTGTATGGAAACATTTCATTAACAGTGATGCAAGTAACCAGTGGCTGAGTTTGAGTCATTTCAACAAGAAATGTTGTCCGCACTCAATGGTCTTCTTAGCCACGTGAAACACTGACCTCTTCATGCTGTCTTCCTTACAACATTCGAATAATTATTGCTGATAGTAAAGAATAATTAAGAGCTTTTTATGTCCAAGCTAACGTAGAGACAATGTCCCAGTTGTGAGCCTTGTCTCTCATAATCACGTCCGGTACAACTAGCGTCCCTAGAAACTTGATAGTTCAGAACACAAAAAATGGATAATGAAGAGATACAAATAACCACTAACAGCATGTAACAACAGCTACACGAACATAATTGGAAATGTCATTATCTCCGGAGATGACCAACTAGAGAAGTGTTACATCACTATCTGAACTTTTATACCTCTTCAGTTCTAGAATTAAATAAAACAATGAAATAATTCTACACTTTAAGAGTCAACTTGTTTTGAATTGCAATCCTGTTTCTAGCACTTTGTACAGATTAATGCAACAACCAGATTAGATGGCAGTCACGTGACTTTCGTTTATATTGACCTAGATAGTTTTCAATTGAACTTTTTTTTGAAGAATATTGATGATGTGTGTGTGTGTGTTACTAAGTTCTGTGAGATATAGTTTATTACTTGCTGCGTGTTTTAGATTGGCTTTAAGACGCGACAGTTTGTTTTATGACAAAACTAAGGAACGAAATAAAACTGTCTTACAATGAATACACTGTCAGCTACTGTCCAAGTAATTGTCATTAGGATGTTTGGTTTGTCAGCATAGGAATTAGTTGAGAAAATGTTTCCCTTTCAAAGTGTACATAATTTTTGACAGATTTTTTATCCAGCTATCATCAAGTAATAAAATGAAAATAAGTATTTAAAACTAGTGGTGCCCTCTCTAGTGCAGTGAAAGGGTTTAATATATTTTATATGCTTTTTTGTGACATTTAAATCGTGTGCCCATCCTATGCCTTATTTTTGGGTCAACACGAAACAGTCTTGTTGTCATCGAATGCTTTTGTAGTATTCAACATGCATAGGTCACAAAGTCTCAAATGTAGATCATGGCAAAGTTGGCCTTCCATACTCTCCACTTGGTTGTTTACAACAACTGTGTTATCAAGCGTATTGTAATATGTGCAATGGCTCTATCAAATGTTTATCCAATAAAAAAAATGTGTTTGTTCTGTTCACTTTTCTCTGTTATTAATTAGTTACAGTTCGATGTTGTTTTTCCTTCACTGAATACAATGAGTGATTAAGAGCTACAATACACAAAACACGCTAATGAAAGAGTTGTTAATGATGAAGTCAATAGTTTATGACCATAAGTCTATAGGATGCATGTTAGTAAAAAAAAAAAGTTTCCTCTTTCAGACCTTGCGATCTATAAGGCAGTTGATGTTAAAGTCATCTGTTTCTTTGGCCAACGATTAAAGAACAGGGTGTCATGTGGCCAGCACAACGACCAACCGCCTTTACTTTCCGCAACGTTAAAGTCTGCTTACCCATTAGAGTTTGGGTGGACTCATAATGTATGTAGGGCGTACATTATTATTATTAGTAACGTATGTAATTTATAAGATAAGGGTTAGGCATTGGTCTCTGTTGGTCATATGATCAGCTAGTGACTCAGAGCTTCTCAATAAAACCTGACCTATTTGAATTGCCAATTGATGTGGGGATTAGGCGGCTTTCACAACGGCCATGTGTGCAGAATGGTTTTCATATAATCCACTCGTTAAGCCTAATCATCTGAAGAGACACTCTATCCCGCTGTATCTAGGTGACATTTACCCGGCTCTTCTTGTTAACTAATGGAAGTAAAACAAATTTCAATGACATGTTGCCTTCCTTGTACACAAGGGTTACACAGTTACCCCTAGAATAAAAGAAATAAGAGTTTCAATTGGGCCTTTAGTTTGTCCGATTTAAACGTAACTCGCAGCCGGTTAAAAAAAAAGTGTGTGCTTAAAACTTCAGATCAGCAACATCAGGAACGCGAGAATGATCTCATTTCAGTCTGTCAAGTTGTTTCACGAGATTCAAGTCACGTGAAAACTAAGTTATAATTTATACATAGCTTCAGGCAATAGTATAGCTGAGACCCTAGGGTGACCTTGAATCTGATCTCAGACATTCTCAGTAATGTAGATAAATATAACAAAAAAAAAAGCATAAATAATTTTAACAATATAAAAAAAAGCATGGTCTATATTAAGTAAATTTGTATCAATTATTTTGAATCAATCATGTAATTAATTTTTACTAGCTTTAGATTGACAATAAAAATTTGTCCATTTGGAAATACGGTACTTGTATTAATTGTTTTTGTTTAGCGCAACTGTCATGCTTAGGCCTATAGCAAGCAACCGGTGGACCAGTGGGGTGAAAGGGGAGGGGGGTGGTATCTAAAAGGTTTCCGAGCTGCTTTTTAAAAAAAAAATATTTTTTTTTAAGTTTCTAAACCCTGAGCTCGAGCCTCCCGATGGAAGGCCGACATGTTAGCCACTGAGCTAGCCACGAACTTAAAAAAAAGGAAAAGGTTTTATAGTCAATTGTTAGTTTTAAAATCTAGCGCACGACGTAATTCTCTAAGAAGCCTTATCTCCCCTCCCCCCGTAGCTTAATAAGCCTTACTGTCTCTATTTACAAAATGAGTAAATTACGACTAATTTATTGGTGAATTAGTTAATTTTTTTAAATTGATCCATGTGTTGTCGTCGACCATGAAAATTGTGCAAAGTTTCAACGTGATCTTTGACTGGGAAGTGAGAGAAATAACGTGCAGCCTACAATTCAAATATTCCCACCAGACAGACAAGAGTAAGGTTATAGAAGCTTTGGGAAAAGAGATTATTATTTATTAATGTTTTTTTTTTTTTTTTTACAAATCCTTGTAACTATATATGATGGTAATAAATTATTCCTAGCAATGTTTAGAAATGATGATGCAATGCAACTCAAGGGAGTGAATGCAATTAATCTTTTGAAGCAGAAAGATAAATTTTTGAATAGCACTACCAACGCTGTGCCTCTCTCAAAGAATCTAAACTAGAAAGAAACAAGATTACAAAGAGAGACGGCCCCCGTCGGATCCGACTATTCGCAAGAAATATTCAAGACCTGATTTTATTTTGATTGTCAAAAGTAATAATGTTTCAAAGGGATGGCAGCGAGCAGGGTATGAACCCGGGACCGTCGAGATAATCACTCCAGCACGCTAACCGCACGACCAGGCATTGCTGTTAACTTAATAACAAACTGTTTACAAACTAATAGCCTATTATTGACAAAGAGATATATTACACATTCTAGATCTAGAATCCACAATGCTTCTAATTAGAATATAAATATAGATCTAGTTTTAAAAATCTAGATATACTATACAAATCTAGATCTAGTTTAAAAAATCTAGATAAGATCTAGATCTAGCTTTCATGTCTTTTTAAAATACGAGTCAGATAACGAAATTTAATAAACATTACTATATCGAGTTGATTTAGCATTTCATTTAAAGAATTCATTCCATATGACGTCAAATGAAAAAAATTCACTACGTCACACGGCCTATTATAGTTAGACTAAAAAATGCCTTCATCAATACGAGCAAGTTATCGAGTGTTCATAGACATTGGTGCACAGTTTTTTTTTATCATTACATTTAAAGAATTCATTCATATGACGTCAAAGGGAAAAAATTCCATTACGCCACAATGGGCTAGTACCAAAAAATGTTTTTATTAACACGAGAGCATTAACGAGGGTTCATAGACATTGCTGCGCTGAGTTCTAATAGAATTTATTTAAAGAGGATTAAAGCCGCATTTTGTGCGTTTTGTCTGTCAGTCTGTCTGTCCGTCATGTTAATATTAAAAAAAAACTTTCCTTTCGAAACATCGCAAAAGATTGAAGTATATATAATAGATTGTTCCAGATGTTTGTATAAATAGTAAGAGAAAAATAGAATTCCAGATAAATCTAATACCGTTAATTAAATTTTTTGATGGTCTCCTATGAAAATTAGATGTACCATAGCCTTGTGGAGAGATTTTCATACCATACTTTGGTGTTAGGACGTTGTTCTCCTTAAATAGGAACATAATTTTAACGATAACTAGATTTTGTAACGTTTTATCTAGACAATTAAATGTAGTGTAAGAGAGAAGTGAGACTATACATAAATAGAGTTAAAATATTTCTCATAAAAATCCGGAACAATATATTATAGATACTTAAAACTATTGAGATGTTAGGGAAGAACATTAAAGATTAAATCAGATTTTCAATAGCTTTTAGAGTTGTTTTTTTTTTAAATCTAAACGTGACGAACAGACAGACCGACAGACAAAACGAAAAAAAAAAAAAAATAAGCGTCTTTTATTCTGATGGGGACACTAAAAAAAAATCTGTTTATTCAAAATCTTTTGAGGGAAATGATTGGCACTGTGTCTTCTAGACACTTGTCACGCTACTGCACGAAAGTCGCTGCATAAAAAGCCCATTTTAAAAAATGTGCTTGATATTTACATACAATGTGCATTCTTAGCCTTTATAAACAAATATAAATGTTTTCTTTAAATTTTAGCAGCTAGTTGACCAGAATAAAACACCTTTAAGTAATATTTATATTTTTTGTGAACATTTCTTGTACATTTTATAAATATATTTCACTCAGTGATACTGAAAATACACAGAATATTGTCTTTCTTTGTTAACATATTGTAACATTATCTTCCTTACATTTATGTATTGTTTTAGAATTGGTGTATTGTTATGAAAAAAATCGCTTGCATAATTAATTTTATAAATTAAACTGTTTGCTTTTAGAAAACCAAAAGTAGCCGCTGCACCTACACTTTTCAAGCTGCATCGCATGGTGAAATAATATTTTTCATTTCTCTTCTAGTTTTCGAAATCTGAGTGTGACAGGCGGACATTTTGCACAAACATAATGGTAGCTTTTCCCCTCTAAAAAGAGAGAGAGGGGTCTTTTTGTTTTTAGCGGTCCCCGAAAGCGGAAAAAACGCTATTAGTTTTATGTGGAATGTATGTCCGTCTGTCCCGTTTAGATCTCGTAAACTAGAAAAGACAGCGAAAATCCGACATCATAATATTTTAGACCATTCAAAGTTCTGATTGTACTTTTTTTGTTTTCTGAAAGCGAAAAATCTAATTTTTTAAATCACTCATGCATGCAGTTTTTGTTTCATAAAAATACACCAAGTTTACATGAATTCACTATTGATAGTATCAAACACGTGAGGCTCCTTAGTAGGGGAGATGACTGTTTACCATATTTTTAACACATTCATGCAAACGTTTTTAGATTTTTTTGTCAAATTTTTTTTTTTTACATTTGTATTGCTAAGTTAAATAAGTTCTGTCATACTAATTAGGCCTACTACATTTACACAAAACAATGTTTACTTTTTTTTAAGAGAACAAATCTATTTAGTATGCTTAAAAGTTGGACATAATTTAAAACAACAATTAATAAATAGTTTTTCATATTATCGCGTGAACTGCATCAGTGTATTATAATCATAGAATACTGAACTAATGGGAATTTGTTTTTTGTTTTCTTGAAGAATAAGAGATTGTCCGTTTACAAAACAATTAGAGCAATTATACATTCATAAGACATTAGTTAGGCCAGGTTCACATCTAAGTACACATTCACCTATCCTTTGGTCTGTGGACCGCTGGGGCACCACACAAGTTCCGTCAACCTTCTTTCTCCATTCTTCTCTGTCATTTGTCTTCGATAGAATTTCATTCTGACGTTCTTTCTGAAAATATTGAAACCTGCCTTTTTACCTGCCTGGGTGGACCACTTCAGGGGTCGATTTTGTGTCTCCACACAAACTGTCTTTGTAACCTTGTTATTTTTATTGCTGTTTTTTTCCCGTGTATAGTTATATCATAACCTCCCTTTTGGTTTAAATTTGAATACACCCCCTCCCATGGTCTTCCTGCTACCTTATTTACAATTAAAACATTAACTTTTAAAATTGTTTACATTTAATTTCATATAATTGAATAGTGTTTAGTTTTACACATTTCATAGACAATGGATCTAGTATTTCAAGACTATCACAGATATTAGCAAGAAATGAATACATCAGTTATTAAAAAGCCAAACTACAGTACACCCAAGTGTTCTTTTAATATACAGAGATCTAATGAGCACAAACCTTTTTATAGGATGACCTTTTAGAGTTAAGGTCATAATTTACATCAACTAGTATGTTTCTTGGGAAAGTTTCCACACACACACTGGTTAAAGTAATACAACTTGAATTTAGGTCAGGAGATACCTTCAGCATTCTCAATACCTTCAGCATTCTCAACACCTTCAACATTCTCAATACCTTCAACATTCTCAACACCTTCAACATTCTCAATGGTTTCTCTCTAAATAGCAACTTCTACTTCCCACAGAAATGGTTATGAAAAGAGAGTCTGCAATTGTGTACATCAACTAGGTGTCAGGATCTTTCAAGAAAAGATAAAAATTTTAAGTCAAAATGTAAAGGTCGAGATAAATTGTTCAGTCTAAGAATATTCAAACATAAAACAAAATGTAAAGGTGGAGATAAATTGTTCAGTCTAAGAATATTCAAACATAAAACAAAATGTAAAGGTGGAGATAAATTGTTCAGTCTAAGAATATTCAAACATAAAACAAAAGTTCTAGTAGATCAATGTTCAAGTCAATGCTTCACCAAGTCAAGATGAGATCCAAGTTAGTGACCTGTAAAGTTACTATGAGATGATGTGATACACCGTAAGATCATGGCCTTCCACCCCCCCCCCCCCCCTCCCAACCTCCAAATTAAAAATGTACTCATGTGAATTATTGTTTAGTAATTACAAATACCCATCAATGTATGTAGCAATGTGATAAATTTAAAAGATTTGAATGAAAACCTAAATAAAGCCAATTTTTTTGCAAGAATTTTTAACAATTTTTTTTATGAAAACTGAATAAATTTTAGTATATATATTTTCTCATAACAATTCAATGAAAAGCTTAAAATGTACATCAAATATTTAAAAAGCTCAAACTGATGTGTTTTTAAAGGTTTTGTTCCATGCAATGGACTAGAGGTAAATATATATGATATTGATTATTTGAAAATTCATTAAAAGAAATGTAAAAAAATATTCAAACTACAGACCTTTAGGTATGACCACTTCACATTTCTAAATGCAGTCAGGAACAAAAATAGTGGGGGATAAAACCAAACAAACTATTTTCTTCATCACAATCTGTAACTTGAGCTTTTATCCCAACTTTAGACTACAGAGTATCTTTAGCTTTAGCCTAGCTTTAACCTTGTGACTGTCTTTAATCCTTAAGACTTTTTTAACCTTTAACCTACATTTAACCTTTAGGCTATCTTTAACTTTAACCTACACTTAACCTATCCTTTAAAATTTAGATAACCTTTAACTTTTAGACAACCAGCAAGTAAACAACATTGGTTTTTTTTAGTACTCACTGTCAAATATTTGTACTGACATTGGAATCACACAAATGTAACTTAGTAAAAGTTCTGCTATCAAGTTACTTAGTAAAAGTTCTGCTATCAAGTCACTTAGTAAAAGTTCTGCTATCAAGTCACTTAGTAAAAGCTCTGCTATCAAGTCACTTAGTAAAAGTTCAGCTATCAAGTCACTTAGCAAAAGCTCTGCTATCAAGTCACTTAGTAAAAGCTCTGCTATCAAGTCACTTAGTAAAAGTTCAGCTATCAAGTCACTTAGCAAAAGCTCTGCTATCAAATCACTTATTAAAAGCTCTGCTATCAAGTCACTTAGTAAAAGCTCTGCTATCAAGTCACTTAGTAAAAGCTCTGCTATCAAATCACTTAGTAAAAGCTCTGCTATCAAATCACTTAGTAAAAGTTCAGCTATCAAGTAACTTAGTAAAAGTTCTGCTATCAAGTCACTTAGTAAAAGTTCTGCTATCAAGTCACTTAGTAAAAGCTCTGCTATCAAGTCACTTAGTAAAACCTCTGCTATCAAATCACTTAGTAAAACCTCTGCTATCAAGTCACTTAGTAAAAGCTCTGCTATCAAGTCACTTAGTAAAAGCTCTGCTATCAAATCACTTAGTAAAAGCTCTGCTATCAAGTCACTTAGTAAAAGTTCTGCTATCAAGTCACTTAGTAAAACCTCTGCTATCAAATCACTTAGTAAAACCTCTGCTATCAAATCACTTAGTAAAACCTCTGCTATCAAATGATCAACAAACAGGAAACTTTAATATTATATAGGTACTGGTAAATCAATATCAAATATAAATTAATTTTCCAATTGAACAAAGAAAATGAAATCAGTTACACATAATTAAAAGAACTATACTAATTCTAAATAATAAACAAATGACAACCTAAAAAAAATGATGAATCTAATACTGCCTAAACGTCAGTGTGATGACACAAAAAAAAAGGACAATATTGAAATGTAGGAAAAGTTTATTTTGCATATTTCTTTCAAAATGGAGGATTATTACATCCTAGCCTAAAACTAGGTTACGATAATGCTACAACCCTGTATAAGCATACAATTCACATTCGAGCCGATCAAAATATCTTAATAAGAGAGAATGATTTCTACCCATCAATATTGTCACGAGTCGAGTCTGTGACCTATTTCGACCAGTTTCTAGAAGCTCAAGTTCAACCAGTGCAAGTGTCCAGCGTAAACAAGTTAATTTTAGATATCCAATCGAAGAAAGAGGTTAAGGGAAAAAAATAGCACACGTCAGCTTCTAGAAGGTCAAAGTTACTAAAATAATTATCTGAGAAGGTTCCATGATTCTGGAACGTACGATCAAAGAAAGTATAAATTAAGGGAAAGTCAGTCAGACGGGGTCCTCGCATAGTAGTAGTTCTTGTAGAGCGTTGGTCCTCACTCAGTTATAAGTTTTATGATATTAGCGGGTCCATTAAGTAAAGTTTTAGTAGTTGAAGTTATACTAAGTGAAGTTTCATGTATCATTTAAGTTTTATTTATGAAGTATCATGTCAAGTTGTTATTGAATTAAGAAGTTAATTTGATATGAAAGTTGAAGAAGTTATTAAAGAAGTTTGAAGAAAATACAGAGAGATGTTTCTTTCTTCATTTCATTGAATTGTCAAGTATTGATAATATAATCCCCGGCAAATGTGCTCATCACAAATATCAAGTGAATACAGAGACATTTGCTCTGCTTTATCAGAATGAAGAAGTCAAGAGGAATAGTAAAGAACTTACAATAATCAGTGGAAAAGCTAGTAAAGAAAAGTTTTTGTATACAGCAAAAGGGAACCTTAAGATGTGATGTGAAAGCCGTAGCTAGTAAAGTGGAAGACATTGATGCTACTGAATTGTGGTTGCACGTATTCTTGAGAAGTTTAAGTTAGTCATAGTGTGTGACAGAGGTGGTACCCTATAGTGACAGTCCCTATGTGACAGAGGTGGCACCTGCAAAACGGTAGAACCAAGATAGAATAAAGAGTTGATGACTGTTGTATCCACAATACCCTTCATCATACATAAATACCTCATGACCTGAATTCTATTTGTAAAGTGTGTTACTCTGGTTTCTCAATAAACTAAATGCTCAAATTAAGAAACATGCCAACTATTTGACAATACAGAGTATAGCAATTTAACTATAAAAAATTGTCTTAATTCTAAAACCAAACAAAAACATAAACAGTTGAGATAATGAACTGATACTGTATTTACATTCATTGTAACCAATCTAGTGTACACACAACAAACATCTTGACAACTTTCAATCCCAGCCCAAAACAAGGTTTGTAAAGTAGGGAAAGTTAAAAGTTTGATAACAATAAACTCCATTCATTAAGTATAAACACATTATGGATAATTAAGTAAGATTCTTAACAATAAAGTTGTTTTGAGAAGATGAAAATAATTGGAATGAAAGTTTCCCAACTATAAGCCTATTAAGTGTTCAAGTGTTAAATGTTTTGGGGCTGGTTTTGAATATATTTGTGTCCTGTCAATGAGGTTTAGAACATTAAAAAAGGCAATTTGCAGTTTTCCTTTGCCTTAGTTTGAGAGTTAACAATCTATAACAAATACTGGATGTCAAGAGCAGTTCAAAAATGGTTCAGTTTATTGATATAATAGATGTGAGGAGTCCATTGTTGATACACTAGATAGTAGATGTGAGAAGTCCATTGTTGATACACTAGATAGTAGATGTGAGGAGTCCATTGTTGATACACTAGATAGTAGATGTGAGGAGTCCATTGTTGATACACTAGATAGTAGATGTGAGGAGTCCATTGTTGATACACTAGATAGTAGATGTGAGGAGTCCATTGTTGATACACTAGATAGTAGATGTGAGGAGTCCATTGTTGATACACTAGATAGTAGATGTGAGAAGTCCATTGTTGATACACTAGATAGTAGATGTGAGAAGTCCATTGTTGATACACTAGATAGTAGATGTGAGGAGTCCATTGTTGATACACTAGATAGTAGATGTGAGGAGTCCATTGTTGATACACTAGATAGTAGATGAGAGGAGTCCATTGTTGATACACTAGATAGTAGATGTGAGAAGTCCATTGTTGATACACTGGATAGTAGATGAGAGAAGTCCATTGTTGATACACTAGATAGTAGATGTGAGGAGTCCATTGTTGATACACTAGATAGTAGATGTGAGGAGTCCATTGTTGATACACTAGATAGTAGATGAGAGGAGTCCATTGTTGATACACTAGATAGTAGATGTGAGAAGTCCATTGTTGATACACTAGATAGTAGATGTGAGAAGTCCATTGTTGATACACTAGATAGTAGATGTGAGGAGTCCATTGTTGATACACTAGATAGTAGATGTGAGGAGTCCATTGTTGATACACTAGATAGTAGATGAGAGGAGTCCATTGTTGATACACTAGATAGTAGATGTGAGAAGTCCATTGTTGATACACTAGATAGTAGATGAGAGAAGTCCATTGACAACAAATATTGAACATCAAATATTTTACAGTGTGAAGGAATGTTCACAAATAAATAGGCTTTAAGAGGTAAGAACACAGTCTCATGAAAGTAAGAACAAAGTCTCATGAAGATAAAAACACAGTCTTATGAGCATGTCAAGAAAATGTCAAGATAGCAAAAGCAAAGCAGCACAATGAGTCAGTTTCTCTTTGTCTAGATGCTGCTCAAAGAGTCAGTTTCTCTTGTCTAGATGCTGCTCAAAGAGTCAGTTTCTCTTTGTCTAGGTGCTTCTCAAAGAGTCAGTTTCTCTTTGTCTAGATGCTGCTCAAAGAGTCAGTTTCTCTTCCTCTAGATGCTGCTTTCTCTTTCTCAAGATGAACACTGCTACAAATCTTTTGTCTAGGAAATGACCAAAGTGTAAGTTTTGTTCACAGTTTACAGAAATATTAATATAATGAAATAATCATTTAGATGTAATTTTAGCAAATGTACTTTAGCACAGCTTGGGGTAACAACAAATGGATAGAAACATTCAATGAATTAGAAGGACTTGACTTGTGTTCAATGCAATATCAATAAATAGTGTGAGACATTTCATTTGCTTCTTTGATGCACATTGGGTCAAGTCCAATATATTCTACTTTTTCCATGAAAAAAATATGTAGGTGCCTCAATATAAAATGGAAATAGGACAAGCAATGGAACAGAGATAGAAAAGATCTCTTGGTGACTAGTTGTACTGCCTAGCAGTGTGTCCATTTAGAATGTCTAGTCAGCATGTTTATGTACATTATCTAGACTGTGTGCCTATATACATTGCATACACTGTGTCAATATGCGTTGTTTAATTTGTATGTTCAAAACTACTTTCCAGAAGTTATCATGGAAAGTTTACAAATGCATTTCCATAACTTATACCCCTCCAATATTTTTACATCCATCAACCATTATGCTTTTGTTTATTATTTCTTCTAAAAAAAATATACAATCTATAAAATAGAACTACACCAGTACAACAAGCAAAGAAGTTGTTGTGATTTTAGCAAACATGTTCTCTGCACAAACACCTTCTAAAATAATCTCCCTTTGTAAAGGTTACAAATAAATAGTTCTAAAAATGCCATAGAAGATGTTTGTGTACAAATATCAGCTTTGAGAGATGGTTTGCCTCTGATTTAGCTAGAGTAGAACATTGATTGAACAAATATGGTATTGAATAAAATCTTTGCTTAAATTATTTTTTTCCTTTCTTTTTATTCAAAGTCCTATTTTTATTGATTTGTCTTAGTTAATTTTGCTTCTTTTTAAGATTAGGAGCTAATGAAAATCAAGGGAATGATCTTTTTACAAGCAAAACAATCTACTTTTTTTTTTAGTGCTCAAGGCAAAAGCATGAAGTTATATACACACTGACTATTAGCATATTTCACACTTGACTGAACAAATCACACCTAGCTGACCCCACCAAAGGCAACAACTTGTTAAGATCTTTATCTGCTCAATAGGACTAAGAAAACCATAAGAATTTATCCTCATTTATTTTTGTATATACTGATAAAGTCCTGTAAAGCATTTGGGTGTTCTTCTCCTATCTCCATACAATCAAACCATGTGTGTGTGTGTTTCTTGATCTAATCCTAACATCTCTTTTAAAGTGTCAGACTTTCATGTTAGTCCATCTTGCCATGACTGAACCACTAGTGTCAGACTTTCATGTTAGTCCATCTTGCCATGACTGAACCACTAGTGTCAGACTTTCATGTTAGTCCATCTTGCCATAACTGAACCACTAGTGTCAGACTTTCATGTTAGTCCATCTTGCCATGACTGAACCACTAGTGTCAGACTTTCATGTTAGTCCATCTTGCCATGGCTGAACCACTAGTGTCAGACTTTTTTTATGAAAGTAAAAGTGTCTTACACTATCTGATGACTAACTTCACTCTCATTCTCTGAACTTGATGAATGCTTTCAATTGAAATTCATTTGATTGAGACTTTGCCTTTAAAAGCAATTAAAAAAAAAAGAGTCATAAGAAGTGATATTTTGTACCATCAATGTTCTACTATTAATGACAAAATTGGCATCATTTAATTATGTTCAAAATTATTTGGTGGGGTAACAATCTTTTCAAAATTAAATAACATGATTTTTTGTATCAGCAGAATAAAATTTGCTCAAAACAAAAATGGAATGATGGCTTTTCTGTTCTTGGGATACTCTTTAAACTTTCCTTGATACCACCTGGAGAAGTAAAAGTCAATCATCAATAAGATCATTTACAAATCATTAGTATTTCATTGAGAACCAAGTCACTTAATATTTAGCTCCAACACACTAAAAAACATTTAGTACATTTTATCAACTTTTAGCTCCAAAACACAAAGAAACATAAAACAGGTTTCGTCAAAGCAAACATAAACATGCGATTTTTATAACATTATATGAAGTTTTGATGTCTATTACTTCATGATTGTTCTATCCAGTTTTTGGTACAATAAATAAAGATACAAATAGAATTTTTTAATATTAATTTTTCAAACAATATGTAAATTTATTTTTTTTTAAATGGAAAAAAAACTTGTACCAATGTATTATCTGAACAAATCATCAACATAAAAGTGTCAACTCCTTAAGGCAGTTTTTTATTTGTCTTACTCCTTAACTAGATTACACCCTGTTACAAATAATTTTAAAATGGATCTTTTTTCGGATTAATGAATGCTTTTACTGAAGGTAATAATAATAATAATGATAATCTTTATTTTTCATGAGGAAATTTGTCTTACACTATAACTATAGAAAGAAAATTAACATCAGATAGATTAATTCTATTTAATATTACTAGTATTTGTGTTGTTTTTTTTTAAATACTTTTTTCTCCTGAAATATTTTTATTTTTTTGTATTCCATGTTTTATATTAACCACTTTCATCAGAAGTGGTAAAGCATTACTTTCTCCTTTTTATTTTAAAATTCAAATAATACAATCTTTGCTAAGGTTTATTAATAAGCTAAAGTAAAAGGCAATATTCAGCAGGTCATTTCAATGAATAACCAAATCAGTTCTGAAAAGTGCCATTAACAGAGCTATCTTTAATTTCAACTGAAGACTTTGTCAGATGTAGATCTTTAAGCAAATAAGAAATTTTAAATCTTAAAGATATTTTTTTTTGTTGAATAAAACTATTAGTTTCTGTTGTACCTTAAAAAATGAAGATTCAAGCCTTCACCTCATGCAAGAGGGCAGGGGATAGTGTGGGTAGGGTTAAAACTCAGGGCCATTGTGAAGATAATTGAAACATTCAGCCTAATGTACTACACTAACAACAGAACTAAATAAGACAAAAGTCATTAAATTATTTCCTTATTAACTAGTACAATGACAATGTATATGATTAATATGCGATTGGTTAATTTCTATTTTTAAGTAATGGTCTCCCTTGGAGAAAAAAAAATAGTTTATAAGAAAAGAAGTGAAAATGTGTGAAAATTTCCTCTAAAAAATGTACATCCAGATTTTTATTAAAGATGGGTCCTAGATTGAATGTTCTAAAATAACTCATTAACAATAACTTAATGAGTAAGCACAAAATCACAAAAATTTATGCAGATATTGATTTTATTTTTTATATAATAGAAGAATAGAGAACAATGAATTAGAGAGTTAATTTAAATGAAAACTAGACTCTATCAAGTTAAAAAAAAATGAAGGTTTCTGTCTCACCTGTGATGCTGAACTGCCCTAGGGGCAATGTTGCAGATTGTGAACAAAGAAAAAGCTGCTGCAGGCAATGACCAGTTCAGAACAGCAAAACCAAACCATTCAACAATCTCTCCAAAGAAGTTGGCTCCAGAAATATACTGGAACATACCACCTGGAGGAGACATAAAGAAAGCACAGTCAAATCTGTCCTGATTAGAGATTATAAACATATCATGGAAGACAACACTGAGAAAGTCAAGTTGAGTTTGTCCTCATCAATTACAGTTTATCTGAACATTGGTTTGATCCACTTCGGATGCAAAGGAAGGAAGAGTTCAATAGTTCAAGAGACCATATGGTGTGGACAATGATCAGCAGCACTGGATCTAAGATAGTTGCCAGAGTCTCATATACAATGTTATGACAAAAAAAATTCCCATGTAGAACTATGTAGATTTAGGGATTCCCATATACCATTGCTTATACTCAGGGATTTCCATACAGACCATTCCAGATAACCTTTGATTTGCATAAACAAGATGTGTAGGGTCTAGGTAGAAGCTTGTAGAATCTAAAACCAATGATGTAAAAGATCTAAAAAACATCTTTGAATAGTAATATTTAAGTAGCATAGAACTAACTACCAGGGTCGCTAGTCATTATTCACACTTGGTTATTGGTCTTTGTTCACAGTCGCCAGTTATTAGTCAATGTTCCATGTCAATGTGCGGACTATATTTAGTGTGCTTATACTTTACTGGATTACTATTTGACAGACTGTATTATCACAGTGTACTATATCAACTATAGCATTTTATGTCAGTCAAGTCCTTGTACAACCTATAGATATATTGAATTACATATTTTATTGAAATGAGTTTAAAGGCATTAAACTCAAGAAATCATATTCAGTGCTGAGTTACTTCATTGTATACTAATAGTATGTTGAATAGATTTATAGGCATCTCCAAATCTGCGAATGTCATTACCATTGTGGAGATAATACAAAGCTCTCTTTAAATACACTCATGACACCTATAAATGTATATTTAAAAATAAAAATACAATGTGTTTTTACTGTGTGTATTCTCACCATAAGGAATTTTGTAGCCTTTTTCCCCAGGCTTGCGAAGGTTTCTTAATATGTGATCAGAATGAAGGTTGATACCCATTCCTATGAAGAAGATGGCAGTTCCTGTAAAGAGACAAGAATGTCATGTTTAATATTTCTGTGTGTTGTAAGTTATAAACTTGTAAAATGTTAAATGATACAAGGTAGTGTTGTAACTTATATAATGTGGTGGATTTATTTTTAATACAGATGGGTCCTATTAATAATTATTTTAAACATTAGCTCCTATTGCAACAGAATGGAAGGTTTACCTAACCTTTACCATTAACTCCTAATGTTGTACAATGTGATAGGAAGCAGAGGTGGCCTTTGCAAAATGCATGGTCCTAGGAGGATGTTACATGCAAGGCCTTAGCCTCTAGCTAACCAAAAATATTGTGCTAAGGGCTTTAAAGTAATTGCTATAAATGCCTGTAAGGCTTCAACACTATTGAGAAACAAGTCCTCGATGAGGAGAACTATTTTCATATAAATTCCCCACACTGAAATGGTTCTTTAGAATGTGTGGCAGACGACCCTCATATTTTCAGGATGTGCTGATCCTGTTTAACACCACAAAGGTGGAAAGTTACAAGCAGCTTTTCAACAATTGTATAAGAGGAACCTTTCTTAAGAAGGAGAAGGTACACTTAACTAATCATTCATTTAATTTCTACTAAAATTGCTGATACAGCAGCATACAGGCAGTGTACAAGAGATTTTTGTGTTCTATAGGTATGACCCTTTCCGACCTAGCAATTTTTAGAGCAGATGATATATAGGTCATCTGTTTCAATGGCAAACTGTTAACCAGGGTGTCATGTGACCAGCACAATGACTAACTGCCTTTACATTCTACAGCTAATGTGAAGTACCTTTCTCAGTTGGGTGGTCCTAAAAATCCAGAAATGCAAATTCTCAGCCTTCACCTAGATTCAAACCCAATATCCCTCAGTACAGAAACCAGGTGCTTTACTACTCAGCACCACACCCCCTAAAGGTATGAAATTACACAAATATTTTTTATACTAGACATTGTTCTATATATGTTCTAATTTTTTTTAGAAGTTGTAACAGTTATCTCTCTTAGATTAAGAGTTAGAAATAATGTCCTAGCAGCTATTGTAATTGTCTTCTTCTTCTGTAATTTATAAACCAAACAAATAAAATAGTTGCTGAAGATTAAATTCATAAAACATTTCTTTAAGAAATACATTTGTTTTTGTGGTAAAGGTTCATTAGTGTGTATGAGGTGTTATATAATTTATTCAACAGATACTGAGTAAACATCAGAAAATCTCAAGTTTTAAAAAATGTCTTCGCAAAGGATTTTTAGCTTTCAAGAGCCTTAGCTGAGTGCACACCTCCTACTACTCAATCATATTGTACTATAATGCAGGCCATGAACATAAGTGCTTTTAAAGAGACACTGAAAATGACTAAATATGACCTCTGACCTCACAGAACCCCTTCCTTGACATCAAGAAAAACAAGTAGAAAAGTTTCTACCACAAAAACTTCACACTAAAGTCCGCTGAGAAATGGGAGGTCACTCAGGTGCACTGCCCATCAAGTGAAACAGTTACTGACAGAAAGCTGTCATTTGAAACAAGAAAAGTAGGTAGGAATGGTAAGGAAGAACTGGATGACCTTGACATTTCTAGGTCATATTGGAAGATAAGATGATGATAAGAAACGTTTTCTATATCTTGTAAAATATTTTGTTTTATGCATTGGGAACATGAAGGAAAGAAAGAAATAGTAATAAGAACATAGGGGTTGAACAAAAAAGTCAAACAATCAACCAATCTAAATAATGATGTGAACTAATTGACTTTTAAACTTATTTTGCACCTATTTTTAGACTAACTCTCTAGAGAATTGGGCAGCATTTGAAGAAAAGATACTTTTTTTTTTAAATAAATGTGAAAACAGCACAGAAGTCCTAAAATGTAATAATTCCTAAATTCAATTTACATTATAATACCCAACTAAAGAAAAGACAACACATGCAAAACTATTGTTGAGAAAATATAGAATGAAAAAAAACACAATATTAACAATTTTAATATTTTGACTATTTCAGCATTAGAAATGGTATGAGTTTTAACCTTCCATTCTAATCAACAGGAAAAAAAAATCAACTTATCATTTTTATAATTATTACACCAGATGAACTATAAAAGAGAAACATTTGCTTTTTTACAAACCAGTCTGTTGGCTATCATCTCCAAAGAATTAAACTGAAAAGGAAGTAAAATGTAGACATACCTATAATAATTCTGTTCAGAGAGCTCTGGGTCACTGTTAAGTCAGCGTACTTTAAAATGTAACGAGTCTGAACATAGCCATTTATTGTGCAAAACATGAATGCCATCACAAAAGGAAAGAGGGGTGTAGGCTTACCTCCCCTTATCAAAAATGGAAATAGGAAAGTTCTGTGGATAGAAATGAAATCATCTAATTCAAGTAGTACTTAAGGGGACATAAGTAAAGATATACCTTAAGAAAGATGATCAAATAATCTACTTTGTACATTTAAGCAAGATAATAATAATAATAATTTTATTTATAAAGCGCAGATAACAAACAAAATGTAGGCTCAAGGTGCTATAATAACATTACTAACACAAACAGGAGAGCTAAAATGATAAACTAATCTAAAAAAGTTTGTATGTTCTTCTTAACTGTAGTGTAGCATGTGTCTGTCTGAGATCAATGGGGAGTGAATTCCAAACCCTTGGTCCATATACTAAAAAAAAACACAGACCGTAGCTTTTGAGGGAGAAACGTGGCACCACTAGAAGCATTAAGTCTATTGAGCGCATGGCTCAAGATAAAGCAATATAATATAGTTAATATAATTTACTAAGGTTCTTTAACAAATTAAAATCAAGAAGAAAAAAAACAGTTGCATACACTTTTAAAATCTTTTAATCATCAAATTTTACTACACAACATTTATTTTCAATTAGTCCCTAGCTTTATATTCTCAATGAAAACAGAATTTCACAGTTTGATGTTATAACTAGGATTACATTCTTTGGGTTCACAGGTCAACTAAAAATCTTTGCTTGTATTATTATTCTCTTTTCTACAAACTTTTTGATGTCATAAATGTTCATAAAAACTTTTCTTTTTACTTTTAAAACATAAATATAGATGTTCTAAATTTAATCAGAATACTGCATCAGACAATTATTTTTAAATTTCATATTGAAGATAACAAAAAAATGAAAAGAGCTTCAGTTCAGATGAAGGCTTTAAGAATTAGTGATAAAATATCATGCACAGTATTTACAGAAAATTCAGAAAGCCAGAAGCAAGACAAACTCAGCCTTTATAATCTGGTACTGTTTAAATCATATAGAAGGTTAGACCAAATGCAGATACATAACTTTTAAGGAGGGGATTTTTTTAAAGCCTAATCCAATACACCCTAACCAAGTGTACGAGTTCAGATTAACTGTCAGGACTAGCAATTAAGTACTCCACAATAACTATTGGTTTATTTTGTAGAATTTGTTTTCTCTTTCAAAATGAACTAAAATAACAGTTAAGGGAGAGGGGGTTCTTGTGGGGACTTTTTAGTTAACAAAAATAAAATCTGTGTTAAGTGTTTTTTAAGAGTTTCAATAGTAGCTCAAATATATTCATTAAAAAAAACACTGTCATGATTAACTGATCAAAGAAATAGATCTATTTAACTTTTTAATAGTTTACTCTAATGGGTAAGGATGAGCAACTTTCTTTTAACAGAATATAGCCTATATTATATAGGTCTTCAAACTTATTATTATATTTTAAGGAAATGGTTGTAGATCAAACTGTCTAAATGATAAATCATTAAAAATCTAGACTCTATATTTAATATATTAGATCTATATTATATTATTATTTATATAGAAATAATAGAATATAATAGATCTAGATCTAGTATTATATATTATAATTATTAGAATCTATAATTTACCCTCATTTACCTGTGAAAGTAGTGAAACAAAAATAATCCAAGTGAAAACCTATTCATTAAAACTCCTGCTTTTGGACAGTCCGCATAATAATAAATTAATAATGGAACAACACAACAGGGTAGTTCTTGAATAAACCAGGCAATTTTGCCGGGTAGTAAAATGCCCCAACCAGGCCTTGAATACCGGCCGTAAGGGGCGGTCATTGACATCAGAAGTACGCAAACACTCAGGCCCCAGAAAATAAAAATATAAGACACGTATTCAATAGTTCTTTTCTCGTCACTCAACACAAAACTAATAATGTCTTGAATCCACGTAGAAGCCATGATGAAATAGATCTAATAAAGATCTAAATTTCTGCTTTAATCTGTCGCCAGCAAAGCAGTTCGGTAGATAAACTGAGTACTACTAGTCTATCAAAATCTCTAGCTGGTATCACTAAGGCCGCTGACTCTCGACGGCTCGTTTGCAAGGAGGAGAGAAAAGCCACGAACTGGCCTTACGTGCGAGCAAAATAAAAAAGAGTTATGTGTTTCTCTCCCTTGTCTACTTTTATATAGAATAAATGTCTCGGTCTGTATTTCACACATGCAATTTTTTAAAAAGTAAAGTAGCCCCTATTAATTTAGATTTTAATCCAACATGAATACAAAAATAAATAATAAAGTGGCACGTTTCAATAAAGAATTAATGACGAATACTTTAAATATGCGTTTCAGTTCAGTAAATATTAATGAAAGTCCTCACGATGATGGTATAGTATAACAAAAAAAAAAAAAAAAATAGGTCACGATTTAAACTTAGAGACGTAGATCTATGCCTATTTAAACCACACCTCTTCCTCTATGTGTCAATGACTACGTTAAATGCACTTCCGGCAGACGAAAATGTCCAGTGCATTGCAAATTGTTAACTTTAAACAGGGATAAACACATAATAATAATAGTGGCAATGTCTTCGATTCAGAAGATTAAGGATTGTTCAACGCCGCATTAGATGTCTGTCCGTTTGTGGGTTAATGGTTCTTTTGAATGAGGGTTGAAAATTAAGATCGTCAGTGGCGTAGGTCGTATAAAGGAACGGGTTGTTATCTTCGGAATAGAATCTCCTTTGACGCCAACGAAACCCTGTGAATTTCAGATACTTCTCTAAAGAAATATCTCAACTCTCTCTCTCTCTCTCTCTTTCAACATATTAAGATAAGATAATTGTAAGGATCCAATCAAATGGAAATTCAGTTTGACCACAATTGACAACCTCAGCGTTACTACTTTACAAAAACAATATGGATGAAAAATTCGAACATTCACTCACGAAACACATACACATTCACAACCAGCGCTTTATGAGTTAGACTTCTATGTACTTCTCGATGACGACAGCTGATCTTTGTAACACTCTGACCGATAGCGGGATAAAGGAGTTTTTAAATGTTTTTTAGTCCTAATGGAAAGGAGACGACCACATAGTTCAGATCTTATGTAACAATGGGTGCAGGTTGTCTTTAAGAATCGTGAGTGTTTTGGAAATGCACCTTCTTGAAAAAGCTTTTCAAGAGATGGTAGCTATATTCGAGTGATATACGGTGCTTTTTTAATTAGTCTATTAAGTCTATGGCTTTGTGCCAGTGACCAAATCAGAATATACCCAATGACATACATTCTGTAGATAGGCATAATACTAGATAGGATCAATTTAAACATTTACGCCTCTATTGGGGAAAAACGCTTTTAGTGTGAGGCGCATGTCGTAATGTATGCAGCCTAATAATAAAAGAAATGATACATCGATGCTCAAGCTTGTTCAGCCATGAATCATCGGCCGAACCAATACTTTTTCTACCCTTCTTTCTAAAATGCGCCATTTCCTTGACTGAGTGCAGTTGTATTTTAAATGAAACCGGAGAGCGAAGAGTTAGAAGTCTTCAAGAAAAATACATTTTTAATCACAGTGTTGTTATTTTGATCATAGTGAAATTATGAACAATTATTCAGTGGCATAGACAAGACATGAATCAATACACAAAAAAGAAAAAAAAAGCAGTTAGTAAATTAATTATTGGTACCGGTAATTAATTATGTTGTTTGATAACGACAAGAGAAATTAATCCTCCAGTATTCACAGATATGGCTAATTATGTAGGATTTGGTTCTCTATATATACTTGTACACTTTATTTCTCCTACACCCATTCTCGAATCAAGTTGAAACAACTCTTTTTGTACCTATCAAACCATGAGTCAGTAAAAAAATAAATCAATTAACTTTTGGTAATTAATTATTCTGTTTGATATTGAATAAGGGAAACAACTTCTACATTATAGAGATATATAGTTGTTAGTGTGGATTTATTCCACTCTATTCCTGTGCCGTCCACTCAGCATCTAAATCCCCCCCCCCCCCCCCCGCGTCTTCGTCAAGGTATCCATTGAGGGTCAAGATTATTCCCTTTTATAGGCCTTTGAAGAATGGCAAGGATTTTACCCGTGGCCTTGAGTGAGAGATTTGCTCTTCACTGACCCCTCTGTTCTGAGGTCCCCCATCAACTATCATCATCGTTTTCATGAGAAACGACTCCTTGAGTTAACGTCATGGGCTCCTCCTCTCATGCGAAGGCCGGAAGCTGAGCCCACGATGGGTTCCTACAAGTTCTTGTAATGTTCGCCACTAGCCTTGAGAGTGCCATTACCACGCGTATGATCCGCGCTTGGGAACGGTGTGGCGGATGGGACATGGTCAGCGAGCCATTCTTCCATCCTCACCATGTGCAATGTTTGTTCGCTGAGGTAACCCACTGGAGGCAGTGTTCGCTAAGGTAACCCACTGGAAGCAGTGTTCGCTAAGGTAACTCACTGGAGGCAGTGTTCGCTAAGGTAACCCACTGGAGACAGTGTTCGCTAGTAACCCACTTTAGGCAGTGTTAGCTACGCGTTATTGGCCTATCCGCTTCACCCTAAGGCAGACGTTTCCACTGAAGCGCCATGATGAGGCTATGGATGCCGATACAGTTTGGAATCAGGGGCGACGCAGTGTCTATCAGAGTGCATCACAGACTGCCCAAGGGTCACCACTCCTGATTTTTCTCTCAAGGTTGACTCCCTAAGCCTGTGTGTGACAATAAGAGAAGTAAACACACTGGCATACCATTAGAATAGTTTGCCGAAGAAGCTCATATAAAAACCATACAAATATCAACCATTAGAATAGTTTGCCGAAGAAGCTCATATAAAAACCATACAAATATCAACCATTAGAATAGTTTGCCGAAGAAGCTCATATAAAAACCATACAAATATCAACCATTAGAAAAGTTTGCCGAAGAAGCTCATATAAAAATCATACAAATATCAACCATTAGAATAGTTTGCCGAAAAAGATCATATACAAGCCATACAAATATCAACAACAACTATAATTAAAGTCTACACAAAAATGTTTCAATATAATCATAGGGCTAATAAGGCTTATTCTTATTCCTTTTTGCTAGGAATGTACATCTGTGATTTATAAGATAAGATAAGATTAAGGTGCAATTCAGCACTTTGAGCTACGAACTGAGAACTGAATTTGACATATCACCCTTCTGTCTCTCTCTCTTTCTCTCTTTCCAGTGTGAATAAAAAGGCGCCCTCTTTAAATTCCCACTTTCTATTCTAGCCCTATAGTTCACCATAAAACGTCACCAAACATTGCCACTTTCCCGCCCCTAAAGTCTACCCTCTCCTCCCGCTAACCACTCTAGCCGCGCTCTGAACCCCCTTGCGCGAAATACTTAGTCCGACACGCTTGTGAACTTCACTTCCTTTCGGCCTGATATTATCAATGAACCTGATTGTTGGCGCCTATGTCAACATTGTCATTCACGAGGAGATTTAATTAAATTAAAAGAGCGATACGCCCTGATGGTGATGAATTGCGGACAAAGTCAACACTATGTAGACTGTAGAGGATGTCGATGTTACCGCTTCCATTCCACAGACCTTGCAGACTTAGTCAACTCTCCTCTTTCCACCCTCTCCCACTTTTGGTATTAAAAGAGAATTCCCTCCACGTTAAGTCTAGTCGTAGTCTCGTCATATCGATGAAGTCAACAGGTTCACATCTAAAAGAAAAACCATTTCATAGTCTCGTCATATCGATGAAGTCAACAGGTTCACATCTAAAAGAAAAACCATTTCATAGTCTCGTCATATCGATGAAGTCAACAGGTTCACATCTAAAAGAAAAGCCATTTCATTGTCTCGTCATATCGATGACGTCAACAGGTTCACATCTAAAAGAAAAGCCATTTCATAGTCTCGTCATATCGATGAAGTCAACAGGTTCACATCTAAAAGAAAAGCCATTTAATAGTCTCGTCATATCGATGAAGTCAACAGGCTCACATCTAAAAGAAAAGCCATTTCATAGTCTCGTCATATCGATGAAGTCAACAGGTTCACATCTAAAAGAAAAACCATTTCATAGTCTCGTCATATCGATGAAGTCAACAGGTTCACATCTAAAAGAAAAACCATTTCATAGTCTCGTCATATCGATGAAGTCAACAGGTTCACATCTAAAAGAAAAGCCATTTCATTGTCTCGTCATATCGATGACGTCAACAGGTTCACATCTAAAAGAAAAGCCATTTCATAGTCTCGTCATATCGATGAAGTCAACAGGTTCACATCTAAAAGAAAAGCCATTTAATAGTCTCGTCATATCGATGAAGTCAACAGGCTCACATCTAAAAGAAAAGCCATTTCATAGTCTCGTCATATCGATGAAGTCAACAGGTTCACATCTAAAAGAAAAGCCATTTAATAGTCTCGTCATATCGATGAAGTCAACAGGCTCACATCTAAAAGAAAAGCCATTTCATAGTCTCGTCATATCGATGAAGTCAACAGGCTCACATCTAAAAGAAAAGCCATTTCATAGTCTCGTCATATTGATGAAGTCAACAGGTTCACATCTTAAAGAAAAGACATTTAAATTTAAGTACATGTAGATCTAATAGATTTCATTCAAATCTGAGTTGCCAAATGCACAGAGAAAAATATAGACTGTCCGACATCTGAAATAAAAAGGAACATTAACAGCTTTTAACTACAGTAGGCCTACACTTCATTACGTTCTGAGAGGGAATAAATAGAGAACGGCTCAAACGCGATTTTGGACTTATTTGAGTAGATGTCTTAATATACGGTGACATATGAAACAGTGTCATTAAAAAAATATCCCTATTAGAGATGTTTTATACAAGGCGAAAAAGAACAACTACACAGCCAATAGCCAGCATTTGGTATATCTGGTGTACAATTAAAGGAAGTGTTGATAAACTAAGGGATGTGCTAAATGGTGTGCACTTTTTAGCACTGCAGCATTTCATTTTCTTAGCTACATTGTTTCTATGGCAGAGACTATCTTTTCCCTTTGCAACTTCTTGTGTGACCAGTATAGTTCCATGGTGTGACTAAAGGGGCCAATCCACAGACATATATATATATATATATATATATATATATATATATATATTGTTATAAGCCTTGTGGTGGCACAGATGGGGCTAGTGGTGTGTGTGTGTAGTCAGCTGACGCAAATCGCCCCAGGCCAGCGCTAGACGAGCGGTCAACCGTGACGAGTTACGACGATCGGCCGAGACGAGTGTCAACATGATGGTTCGGGAAGGATCGACGTCGTGAACAGAGCTCAGGAGCGTCACGAGAGTTGTAGTCATCTGACCACCTAGAAACGTCGAGCGGCGTTCTGTCTGGTTCGAGAAGGCCTGTAGGGACCCTATATAAGAGCGAAGGTATCAGAGACGAGCCAGTCACAACTTCCCGATCTACAGTTCGTTACAACGGCTCAGTACAAGTCCGAGACGAGACAGAGAGACCAGTGCAAGAGTTGATACGGCGGAGAGATATTTGTACAGTCTTGTGTTAGGTGCTGCTAATTGTACAGTGTTGGCTGTTATTTATTGACATTAAACTATTACGTTACTTTGAAGCCCAGAGTTGTCAAGTTCTTTACGTTGGTGGTGTCGTTTGGTGCAATTTGCAGCGAGCCTGGATAGTGAGATTCGTAACAATATATATATATATATATATATATATATATATATAGAGAGAGAGAGAGAGAGAGAGAGAACCATAATCTTCAAACACAAAAACAATATCTAATTAAAAAAAACTAAGAGAAAAACACATTCCTCATTCCATATGCTAGGACAAATTTGTACAAATGCTCCTTCTTCCCTAGTGCTATTAGAGCATGGAATGGGTTCCCTGAGCTAGCCAGGAAAACCAGTGACTTGGCAGAATTTAAGTCATTGCTTTATATGCATGACTGAATGCATGGCGCGTAGGACGTAATCATCTTCATTTTTTAAAGTAACGTCTGTATTATATGTATGCATGTATGTATGTATAAATAATAGCCTTAAAACAGACTAAAGACCCTAAAAAAAAAGTTTGTATCTTATAAATCTAGGTCACATAGTCATGTCTACATGATGTGTCTACATAAATTTAAAACAGATGTTGGCTTTTGACTAACAAATTGAATAAACTCTATTTTGCTTTAGTTTTATATTTAAATCATTGAGGGTTCAATATTTTACTCTCTTAAATATACGTTTGACTAGACAACTCTAGTTTGATAAAGACTACACACACTTTCAAACATAAATCTATACAAAATAAATACCAGACAAACGTAGAAGTAAAATACAATTTCGTGTTGCAACAATTTTGAGTTCTAATTCTACAACAACCTAACCCCAATCCTTGGTCATCATGGTGTTGTATAAGGAGTCTAAAGATTTGTTGAGCATTGAATTGTCTGAGTCACGGATTCCCGTTTGAGAACCTCCTCAACTAAAGTTAATGAAATAGCAACCATTGTCAAGCCCAGACTTAACCGAGAAAGTCGATGAACTATCTTTTGTTAATGCTCTTTTCAGATGGTGACCTCAACGTGTCCGAGCACCGCTTTGATGGGAGCTTGTGTGGATACCGTCTGCAGATACCAGGGGAGACTATTGGTAGACCGAACACATTCCAATTTAAATTCTGTATTGCTCCGATTCTTTTTTCATTTGAATTTCCGCGACTCGTGGACTCAGTGGTCATTGCCGGTTATCAATTGGGAGACGTGACAAAAGGACATTAGTTTGTGGTCACTTTGGGGCTGTTCAAACATTAATTGAAAAAAAAAAGCGAGCGGGGATGTTTGCTGGAGCGATTTCAGATTCAAGACTATTTCATATTTTGAAAATGTACTTTTAATTAGCTTTGATAGACACCTCAAAGCAGTGGTTCCCAATCTGTGTTCCGCAGAACATTAGTGTTCCGCGAGGCTTGAATAGGTGTTTTGTGAACTATTACAGTAGGTAACTATTAAGCCTACACTAAGATTAAATCCTTAATAAAAATTTTTTATCACCTATTCTCGGTAACAGATAACAAAGTATTCTATAACAACATGAATATAAACTTTTAAAATTCGGAATCTAACACGAAACAAAGCAACAAAATATCAAGCATTAAATAATTTTTAGTCTTCTAGTCAGAAGAGTACAACAATATTTATCCTATCTTATCTTATATAATACAGATATTTCAAGCAGTTATTTTACTTAATTCTGCTACAATCTGTGTAACGTGGAAATTTCTGACTATAAAGTAGATTGACCAATCTTATATTTTCATATTAAAAAAAAGCGTGCGGAAATGTTTGCAGGTGTTTATTTTAAATTCTAATATAATTTTATACTTAAATAATAATAGCCTTTATAGTAAAATTTTTAAAAAAGGCATTCGCGCCAAATTATTTACACAATTGGCTAACCCTTCTCCCCCTGCATAAAAATGTTCTGTATAAAAACAAAATTAATTAATTTCGACAAATCGATTAACTTGTTGGTTGAAATTTTTTTTTTGGATTGATTCGTGTGTTGACATATCGAGCATAAACCTGTAGGCCGAATTCGATGATGACCTGGATGAGTCGACATTCTTGAACGTTCCATTGTACACATCCAAGAGTACAACACATCCAAGAACACAACACATCCAAGAGCACAACACATCCAAGAGTACAACACACCCAAGAACACAACACATCCAAGAGCACAACACATCCAAGAGCACAACACATCCAAGAGCACAACACATCCAAGAGTACAACACATCCAAGAACACAACACATCCAAGAGTACAACACATCCAAGAGCACAACACATCCAAGAACACAGCAAATCCAAGAGCACAACACATCCAAGAGCACAACACATCTAAGAGCACAACACATCCAAGAGCACAACACATCCAAGAGCACAACACATCCAAGAGCACAACACATCCAAGAGCACAACACATCCAAGAACACAACACATCCAAGAGCATAACAAATCCAAAGAGTACAACAAATCCAGGAGGGAGTTGATAAAAGCGTTGACGAATGCTTCCAGTTGGGGGGGGGGGGGGGGGAGAAACAATTGTCCAGACAACTAAATATATAATTGTGTTCCTTCTTGTTCCCTCCACCTCTTTATCTCTTCCAAACAGAACAAAACAGTCAATGATATTTTTAATTAAATTATATGACTGTCGGAAATAAGAACAGTGGGCTCTAAATCTAATGACTAATTAAATCTAAAATAAGAACAAAAGGTTCTGTCCATCTTATGAATGTTTCTCGTGGCAAAGCTGGACTAAAAGGATATGATTTCATGATTGTAATAAGGATATGATTTCAAGATTATAGTAAGTATATTATTTAATGATTAACAGAAAAGTATTACCTGAAACATAATCTAGAAATATATATCGTTAGCTGTAATTATTTACCTTAACCTTTACCTATCAATCTGATGGAAAGTTGGGGCGGCGACCAAGACTCGTCGACCGTCATTCTCCATTCCTCCCTGTCTTTTGCCTTGTTTAGAAGCTCTTTCAATGGCAGGCCCGTCAATTCTTTTATGTAATTCTAATGTAGGCTATAGTAAAAGTTCAAACTGTTTTTTTTGTTTTTTTTTGGGTTGTGCTAATGAAATCAACATATTGATTCGCCACTGTCCACTTCCGGTAACCTGGTAAAAATGTCTGATGTGATTCAAACGAGCAGATGGCGTCAGAATACTCTACAGGGCCTAGATGACGTTTAATGAGCCGTACAGCTCAGGTGGTGTTCACATTGCATTGTATTTGTGAAATCAGCATTCAGTAATAAGAAGTTCGTTGAGAAAGGGGGCATTTGAGAATCAATGGATTCTATTTTTACATGTGAACTTCGACCCATAATTCTGTAAGAAATCTAAGGGAGGCAGCTCGCCGAGCAGGAGAACAATAACACAGATTAAATGGCAGCTAATACACATGGACTATTAGGGGGCTACGATATATTTCTACAAGGGGCGAACTGGCCATATGGGCATTCGGGCTAATTCCCGGTGGGCCGTTATCCAAATGTGCCCTTACGGTAACTAAAGGGCCTCATGAATGTCACTAGGGCACGTATTAAATTGTTAAAGACTTTATAATATTCTCTTATAAAAGTGGCCATCTGAGCGTCGTGTTTAAAAAAAAATCGTTTACAGACTCTACATTGTAGGTCCTAATACTAATTTTAATTAATACACGAAATAATGTAAGCCTAATAGCCTACATCCGTAGACTGTGCTACTGTAAGCCTCAACCTTTTAGGGCATACACACTTATAAAGATATAGAGCATGCGTACAGTTATCGATACATTATAAAACTAAACATAATTATTTAGAGGCTGGTCGGCCTATAATTGGAGGCCCATCGCATGATATAGGCCTACAATTATGGGCAAGAGTGTATAGAAAGGCCTGAGCCGATTTTGACACCCAGTCCGCCCCTGGCTCTCGCTGCTCTGTTTCACACACACACACACAAGATGTCACATGGCTAGCCCAAGATACCAGCAGAAATGTGCAAGAGGTCAAACTTAACAAAACTTTCATTATTCTATTGTTATGAGGGAAAGCGACAACAGATGTAGATTCTTATCCTATGGTTTGATGGTATGGTAATGCCTGGGTCGATTTTGAAACCCAGTCCGCCCCTGACTTCTACCTTTGTTCATAACTTCCTATCTAGCTGCCATATCTCTTCAAAGTCAAGATACGAAACTTGCATGCAAAAGTTCATTTGAGTTTTTCCCAGCAAATAGTGGGAAACTTTTATTTTTAACTTACAACAATTATTTTCCTGTCCACCCATAACTAATTTCTTATAGGATTTATCTCCCCTCGCACTGTTTCTCACGGGACGAATCTCGACGTAAAACATTAACTAGCTTCTCTAGGGCTAACTTTTAATTTTTGACCGCTGTACAGGTGACCAGCACACAATGGTCGCGGCACCAGCGCTACACGCAGCGGCTTAATAACTTTTTACACCTATTTCACTTTTCTATTATATCCCTCATACATATTATTGTCTCACACACTTGTGAACTTATAGTTCTTTAGATGAGTTTAATTTTGATTAATTATATCAAACCCCTATCATTGTATCTCGATCCCTAGTATTTTATTTTCATCTTATCCTTTAGTATATAATATGCTCATTCCCCATTATTCTATAACTGATTACTTATCGACGTAATCGTATTCAATAGATGAATCTTGACTAATATCATCCGACATTGTATGATGACACATTTATTGTGGTTATCTTACTTGTATCTTTTTGTTATTGACTTATATGCATGCTTTAAGATTTTATTCTTAATTGTCTTAAATGCCTTATTGGGATTGATACCAATGCCTACATCTGATTGATTGCAAGGCATATGGGAATCCCTGCTCAATGCCTTTAGGAGGTTCCTAATTGTCTGTCTTATCCCCAGCCTGGTTGATACCCCTGGTTGCTACACCCGATTGCTATACCTACCAGATCTCCATAGAAAGCTGTAACCGGAGCAGACCACACTAGATATCCCATTATATACCTGTTAGCAAGAAGGCATTGCCTACTATCCTTGGCCTTAACATATTGCCCAGTGTCCACAGTGCCTTATACTGCCCAATACTCGGCCCAAACTGTCCATTGTCCAATAGCTATTGCACAATGCCGACTGATTAGAGCAACCTTCGCTGCAGAAGATAAACTGGTGTTGAGTTAGCACGGCTCTCTACAAGCTAGAGATCACAGCAGAGAGATCGGCCCCCTACAACTTAGTCTGCAGCACCAACCCTCTCTACTGCTAAACAGGCAGTGGTCTCACCCTAGAGCCAGATTGCCTACAGCATAGAGACTATCCCGAGCCGACGTCCTAAGACAGAGCCGGATGAATCATCCTTCTGAGTGCCAGTCCTTCGACCGCCAGAAGACGACCCACGGGATAGCAGCTAAGAAAATAAGTAGCCAGACATAGGAACATTCTTCTTCCAATCACTCACCAATTAGCAATCCATGATGAGCAGTTATGTTAGATATTAGTTTTTATTGCCATATTGCAATATGTTATTTATGTTTATTTTATTTGATCATTTTTCTTTTGTAAACTTTCATTTATTAAATTATTTTATTTATAAACGTATAATATTGGTCTGTTCTTACTGTTAGTTGCGGTGTGCCTGTACAAAATCTTATATGTGAGCGGGATAAATTATTAAAAGCTCCCCTAGACTTAACAAACCCGCCAAAATTAACAAATTAAACATCTCGTCACAGTCTACTATATCAAGTACACTTCTTGTTGTGTGCTGAATTGTGCGATGGTGGGCCTGTGCAAGGCAGAGTTACAGCACTGCCGCCTCTTGACATTTCTCGCCCTGAAAAGAAAAAGGTTCGCGAGGAGATTTGCCAGTTAAGGTGGAGGTTTGCCAGTTAAGGTGGAGGTTTGCCAGTTAAAGTGGAGATTTGCCAGTTAAGGTGGAGGTTTCCCAGTTAAGGTGGAGGTTTGCCAGTTAAGGTGTAGGTTGGCCAGTTAAGATGGAAGTTTGCCAGTTAAAGTGGAGGTTTGCCAGTTAAGGTGTAGGTTTGCCAGTTAAGGTGGAGGTTTGCTAGTTAAGGTGGAAGTTTGCCAGTTAAGGTGGAGGTTTGCTAGTTAAGGTGGAAGTTTGCCAGTTAAGGTGGAGGTTTGCCAGTTAAAGTGGAGGTTTCCCAGTTAAGGTGGAGGTTTCCCAGTTAAGGTGGAGGTTTCCCAGTTAAGGTGGAGGTTTCCCAGTTAAGGTGGAGGTTTCCCAGTTAAAGTGAAGGTTTCCCAGTTAAGGTGGAGGTTTGCTAGTTAAGGTGGAAGTTTGCCAGTTAAGGTGGAGGTTTGCCAGTTAAGGTGGAAGTTTGCCAGTTAAGGTGGAGGTTTGCCAGTTAAGGTGGAGGTTTGCCAGTTAAGGTGGAGGTTTACCAGTTAAGGTGGAATGACAGACGGTGAGGAGCATTTCCCTACAAAGAAATCCACACTGTTCTTTATATGTGTCGCTTTCTCCTCCTCCAGTTGGTGAGTTCTCTTCTCACTGATGCCACATAGCAAGGTATTGTTGGACACTTTCGTTTTCGTCATCAGAGCCGTTGATCTGACAGGCGTCTCAACAGACCCTCTCGAAAGACACCTTTAGGCAATAAGTATGTTCCAAGAGCTATACAATTATTTCTAAGATGTTTATAATAGCTACATTTTTGGATGTTTGTTTTTTTCAGCCTAATAGCGAAACTCAGAATTTGGATTAATACTAAAAGGACGAATTCCAATGATCACGTGGTTCTTTTGAAAAATATAAATGTCTTATCTTATATAATACAGATGTTACTTCAAAAAAGAAGATGATTATGCCCTACGCGTCATGCATTCAGTCATGCATATTAACCAATGAAATAAATTCTGCTAAGTCACTGGTTCTCCTGGCTAGCTCAGGCAACCCATTCCATGCTCTATTAGCACTAGGGAAGAAGGAGTATTTGTACAAATTTGTCCTAGCATATGGAACGAGAAATGTGCCTTTATCTTTTTCTTAATGTATTTTCATAGTAGGGCCTACAACTAACTATGTAAACTGATAGATACATATATATATTCTACACTAATCATTCGTTTCATAAGATGACTAAGTCAACAAATTATACAGAGGATAATATCAATGATTTCTGTATACGTTGAGGTGTCAATATTTGTGATATATACACACATTCACGATCACGCAAACAAACAGGATCACGTCACACGTGATACATCCACAGTCTTGACTTAATCCTGTGAACCTCCACGGGAGCATATGGTCACAGTCACGCCTCTCCATCAAACTCAGTTCTAAGCACAGTGTCACACACAAACATCAAGGATCACTTACACAGTCCGTCTCATTTCACACATAGCCTACACACTCAAAGGTTTTTGTCAACTGTTTCAATCTCACATAGTCTCACGTCACACAAAGAGACTTTTGTCACACTTGTTTCAATTTACACACAGTCTCACGTCACACATACAGAGACTTTTGTCACACTTGTTTCAATCACACACAGTCTCGCGTCACACATACGGAGACTTTTGTCACACTTATTTCAATCACACATAGTCCTAAGTCACACACAGAGAGACTTTTGTCACGCTTGTTTCAATCACACACAGTCTCACGTCACATACACAAAGACTTTTGTCGGCCTTGTTTCAATCACACACAGTCTCACGTCACATACACACAGACTTTTGTCACGCTTGTTTCAATCACACATAGTCTCACGTCACACATACAGAGACTTTTGTCACACTTGTTTCAATCACACATACAGAGACTTTTGTCACGCTTGTTTCAATCACACACAGTCTCACGTCACACATACAGAGACTTTTGTCACACTTGTTTCAATCACACACAGTCTCACGTCACACATACGGAGACTTTTGTCACACTTGTTTCAATCACACATAGTCGTAAGTCACACATACAGAGACTTTTGTCACACTTGTTTCAATCACACACAGTCTCACGTCACACATACAGAGACTTTAGTCACGCTTGTTTCAATCACACACAGTTTCACGTCACACATACAGGGACTTTTGTCACGCTTGTTTCAATCACACACAGTCTCACGTCACACATACAGAGACTTTTGTCACGCTTGTTTCAATCACACACAGTCTCACGTCACACATACGGAGACTTTTGTCACACTTGTTTCAATCACACATAGTCCTAAGTCACACATACAGAGACTTTTGTCACGCTTGTTTCAATCACACAGTCTCAAGTCGTATACACACCGACTCTCAACATACGAATACACTACATGCACCGGTACTGAACTAGACTTGGTGTGACATTCGGGGAACCCTTACTACCACGGCCCCGCCCTTGACACCATATAGTCTACACCGGTAATTCCTACTGAATTCTGGCGTGCGACCTTCGTAGCCCCGTAGGCTCCGGTGCTGGAAACAAAAGGACGCCAAGAAGTGGCCTGGTCATTTGTTCATGTCTGACGGACACTAAACCAGAGATGACATTCAATCAATACTCCCCAATGCTCAGGGCGCTATTCGATTGCACTACACTGGAGTCGGCACGAACCAAAGTTCTGAAAATAACTACGCCCACAATATTTATTCTCGTTCTGCGTGGTTTACTAAAAAAGAAATCGGTTCCCTATCGGGCAATATTAAAAAGTGACCTAATCACCCATCTGTTGCGATAACGTCTACATCCGTGACAAAAAAAAGTCTAATGACGTAATTGCGACCTTAAGGTGCGGCAGGAAGGTACGCTTGGTAAGACCAACTAAAGAACTCACCTGGACCACGTGACTTTGCTACCTCCTAATTAATTAAAAGTTAACACAAAGTTGTAGGATATAGTTCAGTGGCGTTGCCTAGAAAAAGGCGGAGAGGGGGCTGTGCAATACAATTTGCTTATCCAAAAGTGATATGGCCTTCGAAAAAAACTTTTGAAAGATTTGTGTTTTAAGTGAGAAAAAAACTTGAGACTGTCACTTATTATATCCCCATCAATGCTTTTTTTTTCTTAATCTTTAGACGAACCTGAAACATAATCTTATCTTATATAATACAGACGTTACTTTAAAAAAGACGATTATTACGTCATACGCGTCATGCATATTAACCAATGACCTAAATTCTGCTAAGGCACTGGTTTTCCTGGCTAGCTCAGGCAACCCATTCCATGCTCTAATAGGGAAAAAGGAGTATTTATACAAATTTGTCCTACCATATGGGATGAGGAATGTGCCTTTATCTTTGTGTCATTCTGAGTATTTTATTAAATTTTGTTTTTGCATTTGAAGATTATGGTTCAGTGTTTTATGTAAAATTGCTACTTTATCGGTACTTTTGAGTCTTCTGTCCTGAAGGCTTTCTTACAGTACTGATATATGTAGACCTATGTCTATAAATATGGAATTCTTCCCCTAGATAGGCTTTGTTTTGTTTTTCTTGTGGTAATTTTGTTAGTGATGTGGCCTTCTGCTAAGCTTATATAAGATAATAAAGTTATCTACAGATGATGAAGTCCGACCTTTCATTTGATAATTTAGAATACATTATTTTTATTTTTTTTAAGTGAGAGTCATTCTTTATTTTTTTAAAATTCTGATTAAATGTCAGTCAAATCACGTTCATTTGAATTGATCTAAATTAAACTTTAAGCCGAAGATTTAAAACAAAAAAAAAAGGGGGGGGGGGGGGGAGGATTTTAAAGAAAGATTCAGGGATAAAAGAAGGGGCGATAAATTTAGGCCAAGCCACGAATGCTTGTATACAGTGTGAGACACATTATAGCCGTGTCCATTGTATAAGTATTTCCTGCACATCCTTGAGAAATACATGACATTTGACATACTTCTCTTAGTGTGTCAATTTATGGAGGACATTCCGAATAGTATTAAGAATGGCTACTTTTTCTATTCTCGGACTGCAACTAAGTTTCTGAACATGGGAGATACCATCTTACACTAGATGGCGGATTGCACTGCTAGCACCCGAAAGAAAAGGAGGTGGGTTAGGGGAAGGAACGCTCCTCAACAAGAACTAAGACGTCTGTGTGTGTGTGCTGGGTGGGGCGGGCAAAGCTTCCCTGTCCGGCTTCCCGGTGGAAACGTTCGTACCGTGAAGACGAAAAGGAAGCAAAACAAGCACCCCCGTGGCGTGCCCAATGAAACCGAGTTGATTGCTGGGGATGAAGCCTCACACATTGACAAACACTCTACGGTTGGTGAGCTTGGGCTTCGACCTCACTCTCTAGTTGCAAGTGTCTTGGGATTCAAGCCCTTTCAGGGGGGGGGGGGGGAGTGACTAATTTGAAACTGGCACAAGCTTTTTTAAAAAAAAATATTTGGGAGGTTTCCGTGCAGCTTTAAGGCACTCAAACACAACTTAACATAAGCCCACTTGATAGATAAGTGAAGCTGTTTAAGTCGCTTAGCAAACACAAGCCCACTTGATAGGTAAGTCAAGCTGTTTATGTCACTAAGCAAAAACAAGCCCACTTGATAGATAAGTCAAGCTGTTAATGTCGCTTAGCAAACACAACACAAGCCCACTGATAGTCCAGCGGTTAATGACTTTACGTCACTCAAACATATTCAACAAAAATCTGAAAAATAGGCTTTTATCCAGAACAATGAAGGGGTGTGGTGTCCACTTACACCAATGACAAGTCTTGGGGGTTGGGGAGGACAGAAATTAGTGTACCCACACCAGCCTTACTTATTTTTCTTGACTCTGAAATTCATGCCAAGAAGAAAGTCTATAACAGAAACAAGGTATCTATATATATCTATATATATATATATGTCAGGGTGATATCTGTTTTAAAAGCTTCCACTCCACAGCATCTTTGTAGGGGTCAGGGTCCATCTTTCCCCCTATTATCACCCTAGGGAAGATATGATTATTTTATTGGATAGCTCTTTACCGAGCCCTCAGTCCTAAGGTTTTCCATCAACTAGATGCTCTATTATTCACATCCATTTCTTGCATCCTATAAGCAGTGTGAACCGTTGGCCACAGAAACAGATGAACTTATCATATGCTCTATAGACCACAACGTTTGAAAGGGTAACTTTACTTTGACTACTTAATAAGTACCGGTAGTGTGAAGAATGCGGAAGATTGCCGAATGTTTCTCTGGAAGTCTCCCATCTGGAACTCAAGTTTATAATTATGTCCATGATCAATGGAAGTGGAGTGGAAACAAAAGTTAATTCAGCGTCTGTGTGAAGACACTACTTGCCAACTATTACCCTAAGCCAAGGGTTCTCAACCTCTGGGTTGCTACCCCTTTGGGTCGCCTAAGACCATCGGATTTTTTTTTCGTTTTTAACGTGTTGTAACAAGCAGATTTGTATCATGTTAGTTATGTATTTACATTTTTACTAATGCAGAAAAGGGACATTACTTAGACTACATTACTATCATGAATAATCATGAAATGATCATCAACCATCAAGTACCATAATTAAAACATCAGCCCTTGAAACTTTTTATTAGGTGGCTCTCAGAATTGCCAGAGCTAAGAAAACTCACACCATTTCCAAGAGTTAATATTGCCAGTGGACAAAAACATTGCTCGAGTTATGATTGGAGCTGATTTCTTTACTTAATTTAGTGCTATTTCATTATTTAATGAAACAGTTCACAGGAAAAAACAATTGACATGTCTGCTGATATTAACAATCAGGTAATTCAGGAAAAAGATATCCACTTCCAAATATTTAGCATCCAGATTGATGAATCCACAGACCTTGTAAATTGTTCACAATTACTGCGTTTTCTTGAGAAATATACATAATAGCGATGATAAAAATAAGTTTCTATGCAAACTTCTTGAAATTAAATGAACAGAAATTTAGGGTTGTGGGGCACCGTCAAGTGAAAAATTGTATTAGGGGGTCGCGGAGCTAAAAAGGTTGAGAACCACTGCCCTAAGACCAAACAATTTAAGCCACAGCTCTCACTGTTGCATAGCCTGTAACAAGAAAGTCAACAGAAGAAGAAGAAAAAAAAAAGGTTCTGTATCTAGATATAGAGATATAAATATATTCTATTCATGTATGTAATGTTATAGGTTAAGGAAGTTACAAAGGTAATGTTATACACAAGACATGATCAAGTTATCTGTCCATTGATTCACTGTTGATACAAAAATAGAGTTGAATATCTACAAGCAACTGATCATTCAGAATCATCACATATGTATCAAATAAACAAATATACATCTTTTTGTATGTTTCCATTATTAAATGCTCTTGGGTCAAATCAATGGTCTTCAATTACCAAAGGGCAGACAAGCATTTTAAAATTGTGAAGATCTATCTCAATATTTATCTCCCTTCTACAACCTTCTTCACTACAACAAGCATTCAATGCAATAATTTATCATAAGTATTTGTCCAAATTTCTGTTAGTGTTTATGCTGACATAGAAAAAACCTTGAGGCCACATTCTATTGCTAATCAAATAATAAATGGTACAGACTTAAGCTACATACACAGACTTAGTTTCTTGGCATACAAGTAAAGTGTATACTAGCGAGCCTTCTAGAGGAAGCATGCATACTTAGATGTACAAGTGAGTAGATACATACACAATGAAGTCAATCATTCAATGTTTTGTAGAGATGTCAAAGTTGTGAAATAGTCAGACATTAATTTACAATTCTTCCTCAAAATGTTTGCTTCACAACAAAACTGACTATTCAAATAAAAAAAAACAACTACTAAAGTGTTAAAATAAAAATTCACAACCTGGGCCAACAGGCAACACCTTATGGCCTTAGGGTTCACAACCCTAAATAAAAGAACTAAAAAAAAACTGGTAATGATAAAGTCAATGGGTTATTGCTCTTGATAAATTTCACTACTAAAAAACTCAAACCTGTAATACAAGATGGAGATAATCTTTAGTAAAAACGATTGCATGATATGCATTCTAAATATGGACAATCCTGAAAGAGTTGGCCTAACAGAACAGTCAAATTTTGTTCAACACTATAGAATGGGCAATGAGGAAGTTGGGAACAGTGTGGAATGCCAAGTTTGAAGTACATGGATGAGGCAATGAAATGAAACAAACTAATATCTTGATAGTGTACAATAAAGTCAGTCTTTGATTGCTTGCATGTTTGTATTCAATGAGAGCAAGAGAAAGTCTTACAAGACACACAATGGAACTGAATGTTCCAGCTCACACAAATATATGCCTTGCTTCCTCTGCAGTCCTCTGAATCAGCACCAAAATAGTTGGCTAATAGAAAAAGTGAGTTAATACTCAAGATGTTGAGTATAAGTCAAACAGGGTAGGTCAAGGCTGACTTAGAGCAGCTTCTAACTGTAATGTCTTCCTATTAAATATGTTATATGTTAGCTAATGCTGAGATTAATTATTCTGTAACTTAACTTGGAGACTCTTTTGTTACCAGCACAGTAGCAAAGAATTTGTGCTGAAGAATTGTTATTTATTAGAAAAAAAAATCACCCAAACTTGAAAAAAACAAAAAAATGTAAATATAGAGAGCAATGATCTTTAAGTAGAGTTGACATGTAGCTCAGGCACCTAGGCTGTAACACCACAACACTAAGAAACTAGAGACAAAGATCTTCTAGTCTAGTTTTTTTCTGTTTTTAATCAAACAAATATCAGTGAGTTTCTTGAACATCAGTACAAACTGATATTAAGTAAGTTGTGAAAAATTCAGGCAATATTTATTGGTAGAACTTTGCAAACTAAAGAATTTAAAGAACAAGTGGTTCATTATGTTTGGGGAAAAAAAAGCAATTACTAACAAACCTAAAATTTAAAAAAAAATATAAAAAAATGCTCTACATAAAATATCAGTTAGTCACATAATTTTGTTAAATTCTAGAAATGAGCTCTATTATCCTCAGTTCAGCTGTTATATCACTAATAGACCAATTGTTCAGTTGCACAATTTAAAACAAAAATAATAAAAATAGAAAAATAAAGCACAAACACAATATCTGGGACAACTGATTCATAGAACAGGAACCATGTCTAATAGTCAATGTAAATATTCTGAAGGTAGCTTAGCCATTATTTACATCCATGTACAAATAAACTGAACCGGTACATTGTATACATACAACATAAGGCAGAGATTACAATATGGCTTCTAGAGTGAACAATATGTATGTATACAAATACATGAATGACGAGTTATATTTATAAATGAAATAACTTTTTCACAACATTTTGTAGTTTTGTTCTCCAAAAATAAATTGGCTAAAAAAAATGTTTATAAAAACAGGAATGCCAGAACAAGAGAGAATGACCAGTGCGTGTGCAGATAGCCAGTCGACAGAAAGATGTCATCACAATGAACTTCACAAACTCTATGGGCGGACCAAGGTCAAGGCAAAAAAGTGGGATAACCTTGCAAGTGATTGCAATTTTCTAAAACAATGTTCTAAATGATTACAAAGAGAACTTAGGGCTTTAAATAAATAAATAATTTTTAATCATCTTTTTATTATTTCTATTGAACTTGATAATTAATTATAAAACAAACAACATTTCACTGGAACAACTTCAGACAACAAGCCTTATACAAAGGTAAATTAAATGACAAAAGTCAACCAAATCAAATGCAGTAGTGTCAAGATTGTCATTGTCGGGTCACACTTCAATAAAACAGGGAGCACACAACAATTTGAGAAAGGGGGGAGGGGCAACAACTAGTATTTGAAACAATGTTTATAATTGGGTTGGAAAAGATGAGGGTTCAATGCAGTATGGGGCGCAGTTCAAATTATGAGCAGGCTACAAGATTTGTGGACTCTTCATTAGCTAGGTTATAGTCAGAAGACCTAGGCTATTAGAAGACTTTTGGTATTAATAGACCTTATACCTTCACCATGATTAAAATATATTTACAGTATCATCACATTAATATTCTATTAGCGTAGATACAAATATATATTATATATGTTTGAATATTTCTGAATAGAACTGATAAAAACTAGTCTAATTTGAATTGACTCTCACAACAACAAAAAAATATAAATAAAACTGTACACTACTAGTTACTAAAACTTAGCACTGCTTTACATTATATCCAAGTTGAACAAACTTCAAGAAACAGTAGCATCAAGCAGGAAACTAGTCAACATTGGGTTCTACATTTAGTTCTGATGCAGTGTCTTGAAGAGAAGCCTATTACCATTGTCACATTCGTTGTAGTGGAAAAAAAAAAAGAAAGAAAGAAATAGATGAGAGAAACATCCCTCCATGTGTGTGAATTATGAATCCATCAAAGTCCCACCCAAATATAAAGTTGGCCTGCTAGATAAATCTATCAGCCATGTTAGTATTTGGTTTGACTTCAAGAAGATTGTGCACAAGTCTGATACATGCTGTAATTTATATAGTTTAGATATATCAGCCCTTATAAAAGATGTACGTCTTGCCTGGTGCATAGTACATTTTGATTTTTTGATGACAGCCATTTTGTAGGTGGATTTGACTTTCTATGACATGTTTTCTAGCATACAGGAATGGCTGACACATAAACTGACACTTAGGGCTGCTATGGCCTGAGTTCTCTTAAGTTATCAAACTGTGAATTGTACAGCACTTAACATGGACTGTGACGAGTAGAACGTATTAAAGGAATAAGGCATGATGGTCCCCCAGCTTCTCTCAAAAATTGATGCTGCATCAACTCAGCAGCTGTCGCCCGTTGTGCATGGTCACGGACTAGCATACGATCTAAGAAACCTTGCAGTCTTGGAGAAACCTGTATGATAAAAAAGTCATACATTACTTTACATGTAATAGAAAATGAATACAGAGAATGTGAACATAGGAGTCACAGAGATATGAATGTACTTAAATGTTCCTGTCAAATTCCAAAACTGTGGTCGCAATGGAATTATTTTTAACTTTTCCATCAACATACATGGTTAAACTTGATTTAGTGCGAAACAAATTTAATGAATAAGCAAAGAAATAGACTGGATGTAGCCACTAGAGGAGATATTCACCTTGCTTTGGTTAATTTAAAGCTTGACATTTCTAGTATTGTCAGACTGCAGGAGGCACAAGGTTCTTATTAGCTTAATTTCATTTTTTAGTGAATTAAGCAATAATAATATTTATATTTTAAAAAAACTAAATTTACAATTAAACCTAAAAATAGTAGGTACTAATATTTAATAACTTAAAAGGGACTATTTGAAAGCAAGTCATGACAAGTAGATTAATTTTTATGTGTAATCAATGCAAGCTATTTGACATTATTTTTGTATAACAGTTATAAAATTAGCTATCTGTTATATTGTCCATATTAAGATTAATTAACATTTTATTCAAATTTCCAGTTTCACACTTTAGTATTTTTCTTAGTGGGGTGTGTGTGTGTGTGTGCTGGCGGATGTTTATAAAGAAAAAATATGAAAAGGGGGCAGTTGGCCTAAAGAGTTAAGAGACCACTGTTCTATATCTTGTTGAGATGTCCATAAGTTTCAAGATAAAATGAATCCCTTTTATTAACCTTTTGACCTGGGAAAGGATTTTATCCCGTGGCCAGGATGATGAATTAGTTCTTTACCGACCCCTCTCTCTGGAAGCCCCCAACAATTAGATGATCATTTAATCACATCCGTTTGTTCATGGGTCACAATACCTTCAGCCAACGCAACGGTTCCCCCAATCCATGCCAGGCCAGAGGTCGAGCCCATGGGAAGGGTACTCCATATACCTATAATGTACATGCTCTGTATCTGTTCTATATCTAGTTTAGAGGCCTACTTATTTAACTTTTAAGCCTATGTAGATCTAGATTTGATTTTAAATGTGCTTAATGTGTAGTCCTAAAAAGATTTTAGCATAATATTAATCCAGAGATTACTACTAAATCTAGCTATTCTAGGTTTATATATGGGCTAGAAATTGTTTTGTTCAGATCCACTCGACAGAATGATTTTGTTGAAATTAGCAACGTAAAAAGCCAAAATGTGATGGCTATAATTTTATAACACTTTTAAATATTTATTAAACACTCAAATACAGCAGTGAAAAATGCCTAAAACAGAAAATGTTGATGTGATTGTGAGAATATCCCCTTTTTTACTTTGATGTTGGGTACCTACTATATATAATATACAGCATTAAGACTTGTTTAGATTAACAATCTGGGAAAGTTAAGCTTGGGCTATTGAAATTTGTTGAATTCTCTAGTCTAAAATTTTAAAATTTAAAACACCAACAATTTTAACTATTTCTAAGATTTAAAAAAAAAGTACAAATTGTGAAAGGGATTTAGAAGCTAAACTCTTGATATCTGTTTGGAAGATGAAGTGTACTTACTCGATGAGTGTTTTTGAGTTTAGGTGGAGGCATGTCTCTGATGCGTCTCATAGCCTGCAAAGGTGGTTCATTGAAAAATGGAGGCTCACCATCAATCATTTCAATCACCATGATTCCAAGAGACCAAATATCAACCTAGAATTAAACATGCTATTCATTAGAAAAGTTAATCAAAAGTACAACATATGCTTACCTAACACTAAGAGATCAACATAATTATATGCTTTGTAGATATTCATATAACATAAAAACTTGTTCATGTTCTCATTTCTAGAACTTAAATGAATACCTTCAGTTGTAGCATGCTTTACATTACTTTTGTAAGAGCTGGATTTCTTTCCTACAGCTGAAATAATTTTTAATATACCTCTGGACCATGCTTTACATTATTTTTGTAAAAGCTTAAATGAGTTTAACCATTTCACCACTAAGCAGTTGTAAAAAACTATCTACCCCATCCCCAAGAGAAGGGATATAACTCTGTAACAGCTATTTTAAAAAATCAATTTTTTGACTAAATCCAAAGAAAAAAACTAATAAAACCTAACAAAAACCTTCTTTTTATAATAGAAAAAGTAGACCTAGTGTTAAGCATCATGTTTGAAGACATAAATAGGCCTACAGAGCTCAAAAACATTAAAATATCAAGTCATATTTAGTTGCTTTCCAATCTCCCATTTGACTAGATCTAACATATTCAATACTGGATCTAGCATCAATTTTTTATTTATTTTCACTACTATCGGTCTTAAATGGTTCTAAATCACTTACCCCAATTATTATATCCTTATTTTACAGCTTAAACATTAATATTCCCATTAAAATCTTATTCTATTAAAGCCTAAACATAAGCCTACAAATGTACCATTTTCTAGGCTAGCAAAAAAAAAACGTAATTTTCAAAAAATCATAAAAATCCATTCTAACTTGTTGCAGATACAAAATAAACACCTAAAAATAGCATCACTATTGCTCTTCTAGGTCAGAGTTAGTAAAGGTATAAATAGTTATTTAAAAACTAGCAGTGCGTGCGCAAACGAAACAACCCAAAATTGGCGATTGCCGGCAACTCTAGTTGTCTACCAATAGCGGCGAATCTAGTTGTCAAAGGGTTAAATATACCTCTGGACCATAAGGTAACCTAGAGATGACCTCAGGAGCCATCCAGTAAGGTGTACCAACAAGTGACTTTCTTTTCTGTAGATCTGGTGTTACTTGTGCACAGAACCCAAAATCAGACAACTTCACCTGCAAGTAAGACAAATAGAATATTGTTTCAATTGAAGAATATTTAGCATTAGAGTTAGAAACTACACAAGGAGGTAGGTAGTAGTTGAGAAGTCTAATGCTAGGAACCAGCTGCTATGCTGTAGGATATAGATTCCCCAACAGTCTTGACATTATCCAATTCATCTTGGTCTAACTAAATTTACTAAGACAGTTAAGTATTGAATTATCTTTCTTCTTTATTGTAACCTTTTACCATCACAAAGCAGAGTCACTGAGCACAAAAACAAAAAGACACAAAAACTCTTTTTCCTCCCTTGCCAACAAAGTTATTGAATAAAAGCTAAATTTTAGATGCTCCACATGTAATGTTCCACATTTTAGATGCTCCACATGTTATGTTCCACAATTTAGATGCTCCACATGGCATGTTCTACATTTCAGATGCTCCACATGGAGTGCTCTACATTTCAGATGCTCCACATGGAATGTTCTACATTTTAGATGCTCCACATGGAATGTTCTACATTTTAGATGCTCCACATGGAATGTTCTACATTTTAGATGCTTTACATGGAATGTTCTACATTTTAAATGCTCCACATGGAATGTTTAAAACAGTTTCATGACAATTCACTTGTAAAAAAAAAAAAAGTTCTATAGCTCAAAGAGGATATAAGATGAATTCTTTAAAAAATGTATTTTTAAATACGTTGGAAACAAAGGAATATGTTTTACTTTGTAATCTGTACCTTTTTCATTTGAATTAGAAAAATTCTGTGAGTATATAATTCGTTATGTAATGGAGATTTTTTTTAAACTGAGAAAACTTTGGAGAGAAAAAAAGTTCAATGAACACCACTGTACACCAACTAACAGTTTATTCTAGGACAACTGAACTAATTACCACAATGCATCATTAACACAACATTAGCACTATATTTTTTTTTTTACCAAATCCATAACTTAACATAGAATAGAACTATGAAATGTAGGCAAGGTATAGAATTGCAACAACTACGTAATGTTGGCTTCAAAACAAGTTTGAAAAATAATGAGTGTGTTTGATGGTAGAGTATTTGTTGATGCCAACTAAAATAAGATTTTCACAAACTAAGTTCAAACAAGTGTACCACATAAAACTAAAAGAAACAAAATTCACTCTTCACCAGAATCTATATCTGGTCAACTGGCACATTATCAGTCTAGAACTGTTATCTTTAATACAATTTTACTCTGACTTCTGATAAACAACTAAATCTATTTAACATTGAACTTAATTCTAACACAAAATTTGACAAAGATAGAGACGAGTCAAGACTATTAGTAGTTGGTAGAATATATTAAATTCATTTGAATTTCTAAACCAAAAAGTGTCAACTTCACTTTATCAAACAAGTTCTTTGAAAGCCAGTTCAGTTGAAATTAGCTCTGATATATATTTAGTGCAGTCTAGTGAAGCTCTTGTGTGATTCCTGTATTTAGTTGTACAGTTTTTAGAAGTCTAAACTGAATATTACACTATTGGACAAGATATTTAGAAAGGAAAGTGCACAAGAAGAGCTAACATAATTCAAAGGTACACAAGAAGAGCTAACATAATTCAAAGGTGCACAAGAATAGCTAACATAATTCAAAGGTGCACAAGAAGAGCTAACATAATTCAAAGGTGCACAAGAGCTAACATAATTCAAAGGTGCACAAGAAGAGCTAACATAATTCAAAGGTGCACAAGAAGAGCTAACATAAATCAAAGGTGCACAAGAAGAGCTAATATAATTCAAAGGTGCAGAAATGAGCTCTGCAAAACAAAATCATCAAAGGTGTTGGTTGCTTCACAGAGAAATTAACTCCAAAGGATAACTCAAAGCAAAGAAGTCTGGCTAACAGGGCAATAGTACACAAACCCAAGATAAATCCATTTTCCAAAGGCTAAGCAGGCTATAGAGGAAGCAGATCTAAAGCTGCTACTAGCAAAGTGAAGTATCAGCAAAAGCAGAGAAAGCAGTAGACTAGGAAGTCTCTCAAGAAGGAGAGAGAGACAACAAACTCAAGCAACAAAGTTGAAGACATGAACAGAAAATCAAATTTAATACAGAGTTAATGCATTAATGAAATACAAATGTTAGAAAAATAAAAAAGAAACAGTGATTAAATATTTTAATTTTAATGATGAAAATGGTGAATGAAATATAACAAAATAGCAAACTGCCCTGACCAGGGCTCAAACCATGGACCTCTAATTGGACAACACCTAGCAGCAATACAGGGCCAGACAAACAAACCAGTTGACCAGACAGATTCTCAATAAAAGAATCTCATGGTAATATTTTGCCAGCCCACAGTTTGTCCCCAGAGGTAAACCATCACATGATCCATCCAGTCCCATCCCCAGCTCACAATACTGCTAGACTTATCAAAGACATACAGTAACTCTAATTGCAAGGCCACAAAACATTGATCATATACTTTTTTTTAATGCATAATAATATCTAGTGAAAGCTTGGACTCACTCCCCCCTACCCTTCTGACTGTTTCCTAACTCACCTTTCCATCATGTGATAAGAGAATGGAGTCTGACTTGATGTCTCTGTGAATGACGCCATGGGAGTGGAGGAAAGCTAATGCCTTCAAACATGCCTTACATACAGTGGCAATCTGAACTTCATCCATTCTGTGTGCAAGAGAGAAATGGAACATAAAACTAAGAATTCTGTTAGAACTTAGATAACCTAATCAACCTAACTCAACTTATTTCTGAGTTGTAATGCAGTATATGTGCACAAATACATCTTGTCAATACTTGTGTGTAAAAGTTAAGTATCCCTTATGATATGAATGTCATATACCCATAAGACTTGGGTGGACTCTTAAGCATCTTAAAAATCCTGAAAAACAAAATCCCAGTCCACAGAAATTCAAACCCAAAATCTCTTGGTTTGGAAGCCAAGTGTTTTACCCTGAAGCGTCCCGGCCCCTTTTATTGTGTGTAATAAATAGGTAAAAGTAAAACAGCTGCCTTTACTAAGGAATTATCCATGCCCAGTAGCTGCTGCAAAGTTTTAAAACACATTCACCCCATAGGAAATATGGTATTTTCCAGTTAGGGTAACCAGACTTGAGGACAATGAGTTACTGTAAATTGTGAAAATACCTGCTGTGAGTGACTATGTCTGTCAGTGCCCCTCCCTCCATGTACTCCATAACAACCCACAACTCATCACCAACCAAGTAACTGTTGTACATCTCCACAATGTTGGGGTGGTGATAGTCTCTCATCACAACAACCTACAACACAATCAGCAAGTAGATGGACCAGAAATACAAGATACTTATCAAATAAAACAAAAACATCACTTCAAAATGATAGCTATACAGACATATTTTTAATCAAAATAAATAACTTATTTCTACTTAATTAAAACTTCTAAAGTAATATATATTTATTATATATTATACCAATAAATATTTATATATAAACTTATTTCAACCATTAAACCTAATTTATATCAATTACGTCTTCTTTTTTTTTGTTACACCAAAGAATAACAACTGTTGGGTCAATGTGTGCTGTGAATTAGTGTTAAACAAAGAGGGGAGGGGATGTAACAAGGACACTGTTCATAAATGATTAGTACTAAAAATATTTTTAAAAATGTCTTAAAAATATAAAAAAAACAGACCTTATTGATATCAATTATGCTTTTTTTTTAAATCATAGAAACTTAGAGTAGTTTTGATTCCAAAAATAAAGTAAAATTACACAAGCCTTTAACATTTCAAAGTTGTCCTCTTAAAGGTGTTTAACAACATTTGTTACCTCATTGAATAAAAGTTCTCTACGCTGCTGTTTCCTCATGTCCATCTTCTTAACTGCCACAAGTTTACCCCGAGTCTTGTCCATGGCAGTACAGACAATGCCAGTGGAGCCTTCACCAATTTTCATAAAGTTTTCCAAGAATTGACGAGGCTCACCAGGGTTGACCACATATTGCAGTGTCCGTCGAAACTAGAGACAGTAACAAAGGACAAAATGAGAATATTTTTTAACTTCACAAGCTGCACATTAACTTCACAATGATTATTTGTTTGTCAATGATAGGACATAATAGCCAAAAATTAAACCCCCCCCCCCCCCCCCCCACCAGTCTGACATACTAACATTTTGATTCACAATTCTATTTAAAGCTGGAATTTAAAGTTCAGTGTTGAAGATGCACCTACACCACTCTCATTTTCTTATCATAAATGTCTTACAACGCATTCCTTTTAATATTGCTCTGCTACTTAAGGTGTCTTTAAGTCATTCCTCATTACCATTCCTATATTTCCCTGCTATTTCTGATATATATTCCTTTTCATTGCCCTGCTTTTACTGTATCTAAAAGATTTATATCATTATATAAAACATCTATACTACAGACAGGCATACATCATATATTGTTGCAACACCACAACAAAATTAATGAAATAGTGTTCCCGTAATAAAATTGTGTCTAACTTAAGAATATATTTCTACTATTATTTGAAATACAGTTCAACATCAGTTCAAGCATGCACACACAAAAAAAGAAATGATCTATATATCAGAGCAAAGATCATGGCATGTATGATCCCAGAGTTGATGTACAAGCCTAGTAAAGTTTTAGAATCACACACACACATGTATAAGAATAACGATAGAGCATAGAAAATTGTAAAAGAAACTATTTGTTGTTCAACATTATGGAACATGCACAAGAAAGAGGACAATGCAGGAAATGTGCAACACCAACAGATGTAACTCAGAAAGTTACATATCAGCATTAACAGAATTCAGTAATACATGCATAGAGTACCAAAAACACTTTAACTCAATAGTGTTGTTGAAATAGTTTTAACTCAAAGTTAAAATTCAAGAGACAAGCCAAACACCTAACGATTCTTATAAATATATCCATAATGCACTATTTGTTTTAAAAAGCTTTTTACATTTATAACCTTTATAAACCAATGTTATATAATTAGTGTTTTATTTATATATAATTTATATATATATATTAATGAATGAATGAATACTCAGACTGGGTAAAAATAAATATATAATGATAATTCTTTGAACCTTGACATGCACTATATATAAATGATGTGACAAGAAGACAAAATATTGAAGAAAGTTGTGATTTGTTAAAATTGATCAAACCTCATCATGAGACAAACGCTGCTGCTCTGGTCCAGGTGCCTGCTGCTGGTTCCGGTTGGGCAGTTTCAGGGATGGAGATGACTGCTGTGAATACGGGGGCCTGTTGGGAGAGTGAGGAGGACTGGACATGGGGCTGGTCCCACCTTGCTGGTATCCCATGGAAGTCTGGTGTGGTGAATCAGTGTGCTGGTGAAGTTGTAGAATAACAAAAAATGGTGCCAGGCAAGTTATACTTGAAGTGCTAACACATGAAGACAAACTCTTTCAGGGCTCATTTTAGTTACAATGATTACTAATATTAAAATTAAGTGAGCAAATATAGACTTTTCAATATATAATATAGGGTAGCCAAGATGAAAGAAGCCCAGAGTTTATGACCTTCCACATCGCCCAATCTATCTACTTGCGGTAAAGTCTACAAGGGTAAAGTGTATTGAAACAACACGGATACAACTGAAGAGTTAAAAAGGAACATTTGCAATACATGTGAAAATCATACCAAATGAACCTGACAGACAATTGAAGTTTTCAAAAACTTGTTGAGACATGCTAATTTGGGTATAAAAGTTTGAAAAGTTCATGGTGCACACTTTCAAACTCTCCTGTGAACTATGAAATGCTGAGTATGTTGCTGTTAATTATTTTCTATATTACTATATTTAAATAAAAATTATAATAATATAATTTATTTTTCTGTAAGTATTTGTGATGGAAGATGCTCTCAAGGGCTATGAAGGTACTGTAAGATTGGAGGAAGAAGAATTACTAACTTGCGCTTCACGAATGACATCTATAAGATGGCCTAGCAGGAACAAAAGAAGAACTAGCTAACTTGGTGATGCGCATAGACAAGACATGCAAACAAATGCCGAAAAACCCTAATTATGATCAAGAGCCAACAGGGCTTTAAAAGGGGCATCAGTATTGGAGGTGAAAAGCTGACTAGTGTCAGTAGTTTCAAATACCTTGGAGCTATAGATTGTCTCAGATGAGGGAACGAAACCTGAACTACTGGCCCCAATGGCACAGTCCACAGCAGCACTTTCAAAACTTAAAGTAATATGGAAATACAAAGGCATAGCCTTCGGTACCAAAATCAGACTGGTCATGGCCACATTCTTATATGCTTGTGAGTCTTGGACGCTGACTGCAGAGCTAGAGAGAAGGATCCTAGCAATGGAATTGAGATGCTACAGAAGAATCCTGGGTATCACATTAAAAGACCACATCACAAAACAAGAGATTAGAGACAGCGATTGGACCACATGCTGACCTGCTATGGTAAAAAAAACGCAAGCTAAAAATCTATTGTCATATTACAAGGTCTTCTGGGCTTGCAAAGACCTTCCTTCAGTGAACAATACCAGAAAAAGAAGAAGAGGCAGACAGAGAAAGCGATGGTAAGACAACATAAAAGAATGGATGGGCCTGCCATTGAAAGAGGTTCTAACTGAGATAAAAGACAGAGAGGAATTGAGAAAGACGGTCGACAAATTGTGCATGGTGCCCCCAACAGACTAATCATACAAGGTCTCTTTTCAATCTTAACCACCCTGTACATGCTCACTTTTTTTTGTCTTGGCTTAATCAAAATTGTATTTCTTTAAATGTAGCCCTGAATGAGACTGTGATGCTCAAACTACAGCCCACATCTGACCTGTGGTGAAGTCCCTCTACCACAGTGCATCATAAATCTGATTATAAATTCTCATGTGACCAAAAAACATTTTTTTTTGCACTGATGCTGCGGGCAATACGTTTGTAGGTAATGTATGTCACCCAGGCCGAAAAAGGTTGAGCACCGCTGAGTTAGATGGTCAATATACAAGACAGTTGTTTGAAACCACTGACAGCTTTACTATTTAAGAAGACTTCTTCTGGAAAGATATTACTAATTAAAATGTGAAATAACATATACACCAAGCTCACACTTTGGAAAAAAGGTTTCAGTAATCTGTCTCACCCCCCTGCAAAAAACACAGCCTATGCATTTTTTTTAATCACGCAAAAGATTGCATATAAATATTTATTGCTACACATTGCTTAGGTGGCAGTGAATTTGCAATAAAAAAGTAATTCTTTTATAGTAAAGCTGTCTTTTTTTAATTAGAATGATATTATACAAGCAGGGCTTTTATGTGTCTTAACATTGTCATGCATCTTTTTAATACAAATACAACACTATTGTACATTTATACTAGATTTTTCCAAGGCTTTTGACAAAGTTCACCACCATAGTTTGCTTAAAAAATTAAAATATTTCGGCATTAATGGTCCACTGCATCATTGGATTAAAGATTTTCTGATAGGGAGAGAACAAACTGTAATAATAAATGGCTCTAAATCAACACCAATAACAGTAAACTCAGGTGTACCTCAAGGAACAGTCTTGGGTCCACTACTATTTTTAATTTACATAAATGATTTACCAAATTGCATTAGTTCAGGAACAAAAGTCAGATTATTTGCAGACGACTGCATAATATATAGAACAATAAAAACAACACAAGACACAGATATTTTACAAAGAGAATTAGATGAATTACAGAAATGGGAATCAAATTGGAGCATGTCTTTCCACCCAGAAAAATGTCAGTTGTTAAGAGTAACAAAAAAACTAAAACAAATTAATTCCACTTATCTTATCCATGGCAAACCAGTAACACAGTTTAAAAACGCAAAATACCTAGGTGTTATAATAAATGAAAAACTGTCATGGAATCCACATATTGATGAAACTATAAAAAAATCCAACAAAGCATTAGGGTTTATTAAAAGAAATTTCTTTAAATCAAATAAGAACATAAAACTAAAATGTTATTTAACCTTGGTTAGGCCAATAATAGAATATGCATCCACCGTTTGGGACCCCTCAACTCAAGAAAACATAAAGAAACTGGAACAAACACAAAATAGAGCAGTGAGATTCATAACAAACGAATATTCACATTTGACTAGAGTAACACCATTAGTAAAATCACTAAATTTAGAAAGCCTTCAGGACAGAAGACTCAAAAGTAAAGTAGCAATTATACATAAAACACTGAACCATAATCTTCAAATACAAAGACAAAATTTAATAAAATACTCCGAGAGACACAAAAATAAAGACACATTCCTCGTCCCATATGCTAGGACAAATTTGTACAAATACTCCTTCTTCCCTAGTGCTATTAGAGCATGGAATGGGTTGCCTGAGCTAGCCAGAAAAACCAGTGACTTGGCAGAATTTAAGTCATTGGTTAATATGCATGACTAAATGCATGATGCATAGGACGTAATCATCTTCTTTTTTGAAGTAACGTCTGTATTATACAAGATAAGAAGATTTATAGAACAAATTAGCTTAATTCTGTAAGAACAACAACAAAAATTTTAATTTAAAAAAAAGAATATACCTTTTTTTTAAGTTGTATATTTTACTAAAAAAAAAAAATAAAGCTACATATACATTAATTAGATTAATTGACTCGTTTCACTTTGTTAGAAAGCCAGGGGAAGTAAACAATTAAAACCTGTACAGCATAATCATGTTAGAGTCAAGGACTGGCTCCACCACTGATAAGCTCATTAGTAGGGGGAGATTACCCATGGTCCTGTCCTCCTAGCCACTCTACCCATTCCTCCCATTAACCCCAAACAAGAAATGATTGCCCTTTAAGTCTGACAGAACCAGAAGTGATAGTGCACACAAGAAGGACAATATAACCACACACACACTCACAAAAATAGGCACCAGAAAGAAAATGGGAGATAAGTGAAAATAAAAGCATGCACATAAAACAGTTTTTTTATGCATAATATGCACAGTAATGCACCAGTTAGGCTTACAAAAGTATTAAAGTCAGTACTATGAAGTATACAATTGAACTAATAACTAGCTTTATTTTTTTTATATTTCTTTTGCTAATGAGATTATATTATATATGTGATTTTACATAATAAATCTCTTTATAAATTCAACACAAATTTTTTATTTAAAAAAAAAGAAAGATAACTTTTACAAGAGAAGAAAAACATTTCATGAAAAGTTTTGCAATATTTTTGTATATTCAAAGATCTATAAAAAAAAAAAATGAGAGTAGACAAAAGCTTTTAGCAAAAAAAGATTTAAAAAAACAGCCATCCACTAGGTGAAACTTTGTAAGAACTAGTTTCTTAGCACTTCAATTGATCCCTAACCCATTAAAATACAAATTATTCTTCAATTTTAAATCTTCACTTGAACCTAATGTTACAAGAGAAAACTTACCCTGTCATACTGGAGTGCTGCAGGTGATCTTGAAATGCTAGCATAATTAGGATGATCTTGGTGAGCAGGTGGAATACTTTGATGGCGAGGTGAGCCTGACGGTAAAACACCATTTGAGGATTGGCGATACCGATCATTACTATTATGTTGTTGTGGTGAGCGATCATCATAGTGGCTGTGGCGCAGGGGTGGTCCATCGCTCCTGGGATGGCCATCATAGGCGTTGTTACTCCTTTTGTTTGCATCATGATGCATGCCTCGCTTATCTAAAGTGCCTTGATTATAATCAGTTCGCCTGTTGTCCACACTGTCATGGTACATGCTGCTCTTGATTCTTGGGTCTACTTGCTCTTGTTGGGGGTGGTGGAAAGACTGGTTTCTTCCCATATCTCTGTGCATCTCCCGTGGGTACTCCCCATTATAGTCAGACCGGTCTCTGTTATTTGGTCCTCCTTGATGCTGGTAATGGGGTGACTGTTGAGGGTGTGGCTGGGAGTAGCCTTGATGTCCTCCATACTCATGTCTGGGTATTTGCTGTAACATGTCATCCTCAGGAACGGCAGGATAGTCATTGCCTGGTGGGCGCGGCCTATATGGAGGTGGACTCTCTCTGCGCAATGAGTTTGATCTAGCTATACTGATATTTTGTGAGTGACCATTCTGTTGTCCTCTAATAATAGTCTGCAAATAAAAACAGTTCAGACTGAATTGAATATTTTAGCCTTTTAATTATGCAAGGAATGTTTTTAGGTTCAAATACACTATTTCATAAGGCAAACCCCCCCCCCCCCCCTCCATACAAGCTAAATGAGTGCATTTTCAAGATACAACAAAAAATAGAACTGTAAAGGTAAAAAAAAAAAAAAAATTTTTAATGAAATATTCATTTTCAAATCAAGATGACGATATCAAGCTTGAAACTAATGATTAACTTTTAATAGTTTTGAGGAAATGCTTGCTGTATGAAGTTATAGCTAAATACACTTGCCAGATGTGTACATCTTCAAACTATTCAGATTTTATCTTCAAGTCACTATTACGTACAAATCATTATATTTCTATGATAATCAGTTGGAAAACTGAGACAGGATCTATCAAAAGATAATTATTCATCAAAACAAAATGTCAGTTAAAATAATTTTAAATTCCTTTTTGATTGTTAAAATTTTACTTATCCTTAATTTGCTCCCTGGCTAATTTACATCTAATGTTATTTTTAAATAAAATTAGAAGTAAATATTTGTTGTTATGATTGTGATTTTTGAATGCCTTTGCATTGTTTTTCTTAAATGTGTATTGGTTTATTGAACAACATTATTAAATTGTTATGTATACGACACAACTGTAAAAAAAAAAAAACATCTCATTTGGGATAATAATCCACATTATTTTTTTTTTCTAAACTGACTTTATTTTAAACCAAGTCACTGACTGCCAGGAAATACGGCATAATGTAAATGGGCTTAAAAATATGTTTTAAAAAAATATGCTGATTACTACTATCGTTTTTTTTTTTTTTAATAATAAATTTGATCATAAAAAGCTTTTTACACATGACACAATTTAGTTTCATGAAAGTTCAAATTGATAAAAAAACGAAATCTTGAAATAGTAAGCTTGCATTGATTTTTATTTGAAAGCAGCAATCTAAAGGCATTTGCAGACTTAACTAGTTTTGTGCAAATATTTACGTGTACCTTAAGTGGCTCTACATCAGTCTGGGTAATTGTGGAGGGATCTACAATAGGTCTTCGTCTCCCTTTGTCTTCTATGATGCCTGCCCACTGCGCAGGAAGCCCAATAAATACTCCATTCTCCCAATCAAATCCAGTGTGTACTCTATGTTCAAAGTTGGATGGTTTGGAAATCTGAATCTTTGGCTTCTTCTTCTTCCCAAACATTTTCTTGAGTCAAAGTGTCGAAACAAATTACTTGTTGTACTTTATTGCCACTTCATCAATAGTCCAGAAACATGAAGTACCAACATCACTTGGGTCCTAGTTAAAATGGTTAAAGAAATATTATAAGTCATTATAAGTCTATTTAAAGAGCAAAAAAAAAAAAAAATTGAGTCTGAGTGAAGATATAAAAGTATGAATACACATTATAAATTTGACAGTATTAACCTATTAATCAAATATATGTTTAAATTTGTATTGTATTTTTTTTTACTTCATGTTGATAAAGTCATTCTTGTGACAAGAGATTAGTAAACAAGTAATGAATGATATATATAATATTTAATAATATATATAATAATTATAATAATATAATATGACTAAACATGACTCACTGAGGAATGAGTAACTTTGCTATCACTAACTAATATAATTATTATAATATAGATTCTAGATATATAGAATAGATTTAAGTATTCTTAGATCTAGTCAATTCTAGTCTATACTTAACTTATTAGTCTTGTTAACTACCGTCCATACTTGTCTAAACTGACTAAACTACAAGTCTAGAAATTACCATTATTAATACTAATAGCCATTGTTGTGCCATTAAATTTTAGAATTCTTATCTAGATCTACTAGTAACTAGTAATTACTAGATCTAGTACTATCTAGTCTAGATCTAGACGTTAAATATAGACTTTATTATTTATAGACTCTAGTGCATTCTAATGTCTAATCAACTCTCTAAACTCTAATCTAATAAGTGAAGTAAGTCTAAGATAAAATTAATAAATTTAAAAGTCATTTGATCTAGATTCTAGAATACTAGATTCTAGATCATGTAGATTAGTAGATCTATGATGCTCTAGACAACTAAGTACAATACTCAATAGTATATTATATATATATATATATGTAGTAGATCTATATATAGAGAGAGTCTACTCTAGACTGTGTAGACTCTACTCTCCAGACACTCTAGACTCCTCTTGAGACTCTAGCTAAATTATAAATCTTCTTACAGACTTCTTGTCTTAGATCTTACAGTGTCTACACTGACAGTCTACATTGACTTACACATTACAGTCTATTAAAATTTTAAAAAGTCTAGATCTAGATTCTAGGTTTAGAAGTTTCTAAGACTAAAGACTAGACTAGTTTTTAACTTTTAGATTATCATTATAGATTTTAGAACAAGATCTAGACTATAACACTAGAGCTAGACTCACTAGATCTAGATCTAACTTCCGGACTTGTTTTACTGTTTAGTTTACACATCTAGAGTTGACTCTTGTCTTGAGTCAAATGACAGTTCATCCGAGTCTAGACTGGAGTTTCAATAATACTTAATTGATAGATCTAGGTCCGAGATTTTACTTAACATTCTAAACCGATACAGAAAAAATGAGTACGAAAAATCAACCTTTATGATATCCGAAATTAATATTGTTTTTGTTTTTTTTTGTTGTTGTTGTTTTTTAAAACTCAGATCCTATGTGAATTACAGAGCAACAGGCAATGGGCCATTTCTTTCGATTCAACATCCGGGTAATACGCAAGAGGGCGCTGTCCTTAGGGAAAACAAACGTCGTGCCTATGCAAATAGAATCTAGATTCTATAGATGCAGTGTCACTAGACACTAATAGATCTAGTGGTAGCCTAGGCCAATCGCGTACCTGTCTAGTGTAGTGGCCAGTGGCATTATAAGTCCTAGATCTAGTCTACAATTATTATACTTATGTAGATGTAGAATCTAGTCTAGCTCGTTTTTAAACGCTTGTGCAGTGTCAGAAACTAAAACAAAAACATACAAAATACTTATAGGCTATTAAGCGAACTTGTTTGGATTAGTCATGTAATTAAATTTGTAACAGATCTAACCAGGGCCGCCGCGAGGGTTGTGGCCGCCTGCGTGCGAAGTTAAAAAATGCCGCCCCCCCCCCCCCCTTTTTATTTTAGAAAAAAAGTTCATTAAGACTGAGCTGTACACTATATCTAAAGCGCTCTTTGATTTAAATCCATTTTTGTACCATTCCTTTTTCTTTTCCTATTCGCATCGTTGTCGTATCCCTATTCTCTCTAAGATGTTTTATTTTCAATTTTAACTTAGCAATTTTTGTAAAGAATGTAATGAAAAAGAAAGGAAACTATGTTTTAATTGTAACACACTTTTTAGGTTTTATTTTTCATTTATATTTTTAACAATATTGTTGCAACTCTATGGTAGGCACTCAACGAAAAGGCATGCAACTCAACACAGTTTAACAGGAAATAATAGTTGTGTTTATTCACTAGGGTAAACACATAACATCCTTCAGCTTCCTCAGAGTCTTGGTTCTAATTATACCAGTGCTTTGCTACTTAACCCGAATGTGGACCAACGACAGCCTTTCCCGCTTCGCTCCAGGTCCCTACTACAACCTTCAGGCAGCACAAAAGTTGGCCTCTTTGTTTCCCAAACATTCAGACTCTTCACAGTTCCTGATGCACTCTTCTTCTCTCCATTCTAGCGTCTTCCTGTTTACGTTCACTAGTGCGCTAGTGCAAGTCAGGGTTACAACAATATGTATAGAATTCAAATTTAGGTAATGAAATTTTACTAAAATTAGTCAGTTTCACAAACCTGTATATAATATGTCTATGGTCACGTTTTTTTTCCGGAATAGTGTTGCCTACATAAATTGTAAGCGTTGTAAAGTTTCTTCATGGAGATAGAATCGAAGATGCGGCAGGTTTTCGCTCAAGTCGGCAAAGGGTTTGATTCCGGGCGGGACTCGGCACTAAGCGTCTCCTGGCCTTTTTCTCTTAGTAAGAAGTGAGAATTTTTAAAAGGCAAATATTAATGTGTTTTCTTTCAGAACGCACTATTCATTCTAATAAAAAAAAAAGTCGAGGGCCAAATTAAATTTAATAATAAAGGGGAAGCCCTGGCCAGTAGTATTATGCGAGGGACATTCTAGGTAGGCCTACATATTGCGTAGGTACGTCTGTAATGGGCGTGAGATTTTAAACAATATTCTTCGTGTTAAGTAAGACGTCTCTGTCGCAGAGGTTTTTTTATCACACAAAAGTCGTCACTATTATAAAGTGCAATTAGCGGAAGAAATTCGACTATTCTGAGACAAAAAAAAAAAAAATCCAGAAGAATCACACTAGCGGAGACGTTTTAAAATGTTTTCTTGAAAACGTTTTGACCCATATTATTGCACTAGCGCCTCGCAAAAAGCGGTCTACATTTAAAATGACCTTATTAGAAGATAAAACGCCGTCTCCTACTTAAAAGATTTTAATTTTTGAAATGTAATTTTACTAATATTTAAATAAATTACACTGAAAATAAAACATGTTTCTTGCCGCCCCCTCTCTTTGTTGTTAGATGGTCATTGACTTGTCGCTACAAACAGCTAGTACAACTGAACCAATGAAGGCGTTTTATATTTTTACTAAATAAGCTTTAAATAACTTGAACAAACTTCTCATGTGAACAAAAAAAAATAATAAAAAACAATATAATTGTTATTACAATTTTCACAGATTTAATTCGAGATAGAGATGTAATATTAATGAAATTTACTGATATTTAAACGAAATCTAGCTCATCACAAAATAACCTCTGTACTCTTTCATGTCTCAAGATTGTCTGACGTTTTACATTCGCATTATACTAATTTCATCATCTTAAATGCATAACCACCAATCAATCGCTTAACCTCTTCTTAACGCCGCCTAGAAAACACACATACTCTATAACACCCATTTTTGTCAGGAAGTTGCGCCCCCCCCCCACACACACACAATTCGAGATACAATGTGACAATGTTTTAAAATTGACATTCTAATTACTAGATCTACTTACAGGGCGGGCTTTTCGACTCGAAACAAATATTACAAAAAATCCGCGAAAATTCAAGGTCAGGAAAGAGTCGGCGCTTATGGAAAAACCCGTGGGAAACCCTCGCGTGCCGCTTTGTTTTTCTTCTTAAGTTTCCAAAATAACTTCTTATTGTATAAATATCGTCTCTTCCTCTACCCCTCCCTCCAGTTTTCAAAGGATAATGGAATCAGTAGAATTTTTAAAAAAATATTTAAATTTTTTTTTAATAATTAAACCATAAATTTAAAGAAAAATGATTCTTGGAAATGGAAATGCACACATTGCACAATAGGTAGCGGCGGCCCTGGATCTAACAATAAAAAAGCCTTAATAAAAATATTGTTGAAAAAAAAAAAGAACGTCCTATTGAATTCAAACTTGTGGGTCAAGGCCTTCTTGGGCCTCTCAATCCAACGCGGTAACCACCCTATAGAGTAGCAGATCTGCTAGCGAAAAGTCTATGAACATGGAAGATTGTATTGTTTCTAATTTATGTTGTGATCACTGAGACTGCAGCCCATGGTGAGCTCTGACGTGCTTCAACACATCCCTCCATTCAGATCTCTCCTGGGCCTTTTGTCTCCACGCCCTAAACCCAAGCTGTTGTATGTCTGCCTCCACATCATCAATCCATTACATTCGGGCCTGCATTTGGGTCGCCTGCCTTTTGGGTTTTGCCCGTATAGGCTTACAATTTTCGCTCCTATGTTATCTGACATTATTTCAAGGTGACCTGCCCGACGTAGTCTGTTCTTTTTTTTTATTTCAGTCACTATCGGTGGGTTTTCATACAATTGATATTTCTCATGGTTAGAGCGTGTCCTCCACCCTGTTTCATCTTGTATAGCACCATAGATTTTCCTAAGAATTGTTCGTTCCCAAGTATTTAGTAGATTTTCGATTGTCTTTGTCAGTCTCCAGGTCTCACTTCCATACATTGCTGCTTGTCTAATGCTTTTGTATATCATTTTCTTGGTTCTCCTTGATATTGTGTTGCTCTTAAGTAGATGATGGGTGCTATAAAATGCTCTGTTGCCTCTTGCTATTCTTTCCTTTGTTTCTGTTAGTAGGTCATTGTTGAAATCAATTGTACTTCCTAGATATTTGAAAGTTTAGACATGTGATCTTTGAATTTAATATATTGTTCCTCTGTTTGATTGTCTCTTGTCATTGAGATGTACTTGGTTGAACTGTCACTGACCTCAAGTCCTGCTGGTCGAGATGCTACTTCTAGTTGTGTGAAAGCTCTAGCAATGTCAGATGTATCTTTACCATAGACTATATATAGTCTATGATCTTTACCCAATAAGGCAATGTCATCGGCATAAGCAAGCTATTGTAGAGGTTGGCTGTATATCGTTCTGTCGGCTGTGGACCCATGTTTTCTCTCCTGAAGTAGTTAGTAATAGTTCCCCTTGTGTTTATGTGTATATTTCTTATAACTCTCTCAATTGTCAAATAGAAAAACAAGTGAGACTAAGAGGACTAACTCAGCTTATACCACCACTTTAGTCAAGTACTATTTCTGTTGTTTGAGACTTACTTAGACTTAGGTCCTCCCGCGCCGTTCGGCGCATTGGGCGGCAAGCTGTCTCCACAAAGATCTGTCACTGGCAATGTCTGAAGACTCCTCCCACCTGGTGTCCACTGTTCTGAGGTCCTCCATGAAGGTGTGTCGCCAAGTAATACGAGGACGTCCCTGTTGTTCTACGTCGAAATGAATTACGCACACCAAGTTGCAATAACATGGAAGCCAAAACGAGGAAAGCACAATGTCCCGCAAACCTCATGCGACGCTCAGTCACAACCTCACTAAGTGTTCGACTCCCAGTTCGGCATAGGATTTTCTTGTTTGAGACCCGATCTGTGTAACTGACTCCCAAAATCCGTCTCAGCCATCTCTGTTGAGCCACATTTAGTCTTTTCTCAATTTTGACAGATGACTTCCACGTCTCACATGCATATGTAGCAGTTGGAATGACGATTGTGTTGAGAAGGTGTATTTTTGTCTCGAGTCCAATGGCTTGGCTAGTCCAAATAGGCTGCAGCCTTTGGAAAATGCTCCCTGCCTTTCCTATTCGGCAAGCTACATCACGGTAAGCATCTCCATCATTTGTTATGATGCTGCCAAGGTACGTGAACTTGTCCAGCTCTTCAAGCTTTGACTCGCCAAGTCTGACGGGGACACCCTTCGCCTTATATTCCACTCGCATAATTTTAGTCTTATCCAAGTTTATGCACAGTGCTCTCCGTCATTTCTTGAATGCATTTATTTGTAGCCCCGAGTATTGCAATATCATCAGCAAAGTCCAAGTCCGTCAATCGGAGTTGTTCATACCATGGAATACCAAAGGCAGTCTGGTTCATTGCTCTCCTCATTACGTAGTCGATGGCTAGGAGGAAAAGAAAGGGAGATAAGATGCACCCCTGTCTCGATTGTAAAAAGAACTCTGTTGTTCCCTCTTCTGTTTTAATACAGTAACTAGACTGACTGTAAAGGTGTCTTAGGATCTGGACGAATTTTTTTGAGATACCAAGTTAAGTAATTTATTACTAATAGTTAATTAACGAATTGGTTATTTTTAAAATTGATTCTTGTGTTGTGAGGTAAAATAAATAATTATAAAAAATTTCAGCTTGATCCGATATTGGGTGTTGGAGAAATAACGTGTACCTACAATCTTTCGGTTAGACAGACAGACAGAGTTTATATAAGCTATGTAAAAAATAGATGTAGATCTACACTATACCGTAATACTTGGTTGATTCATACAATGAAAAAAACTGGGACGAAAATAATTCAACTTTTATCATGATGGCCAGATCTACGAAATACGATTCAAGTGGCCTGCGATTTGCTCTTTTGTATTTGTAAAATGTTTTACAATGTTTCGGATGTTCCTTCAGAGTTGAAGATAGTTTACTTCCTAGTCCAAATCTTCCGCAGGACAAAGGGGGATGGGAACGGGCAGGGTTTGATAACTTTAAAAGGACAGTCCAGCGCGCAGGCATCCATCCGTAGTGCGAGCACTGTTCTTGTGTTTTCTCGTGGACTATCCGCAGAAATAAGAGAGTGATCTTTTCTTTACTTCTTCTTCTCGTTTAAACTGTTGAGGGAAGAAGAGAGTTATATATATAGATAATAAAAAAAGTCTTCTAACTGACACGAAACAAATGCTTAAAAGATTTTTTTTGGTAGATTTGTATATAAGAATGTATAACTTCAACGTAAACACAAAAAAAAAAAAAAAAAAAAAAAATTTAAAAAACGCAGGGTCAAGGTTCACAATTCATTTTATGTGAGGTAGTTTTTTTCTTTTTGCATCCTCCTTTCTGAGCTAGTTGACGTGGTAGTTAGGTTTTCTGCATTCCAAGAAACCACAAGCTGTTGGTACCGGTATTATTCAATCCAACATTATAGACCAAAAGTCACACACTAGTAGATCAACGTTTGTAGAGAAGAGACTTAAGCTCCAGCTGAAAGGAATTCACTAGATAGCATTGACAAGTTTTATATGACGCTTCCCACTGGTCATTGGCGACTTCATTCGGCACGATCGCCACATTGTTGAGGATCATTTGGACCGATCCCCCCCCCCCTCTTCAGTCGCTATACTTCCAACTCCACATCTACTTCAGTCCAGACTTACTACTGTCAGATTAGTCAGGTCCAAGTTGAAATATTGATTCAAGAAAAGAGGGCGTGGTTACACTTATGTAACTTTCTTTCTCCCTCTCCCTCCCAAAGTGTTTCATCAAAATGTCTCGTTTCATTAAATGTCTTGTTCATTAAAATATCTTGTTTCATTAAAATATATTGTTTTATTAAAATGTCTTCTTGTTTCATTAAAATGTCTTCTTGTTTCATTAAAACGTCTTGTTTCATTAAAATGTCTTGTTTCATCAAAATGCCTGCGACTTAGTTCCCTTGCCACCACTCTCTCCAATGTTTTACTCTTATGGTGATAATATAATGTTTATGTCACTATTAAAAAAAAAAAAGGAAAATATAGTAAATCCTTGCGCTAATAGATCATCCAGTGTAACTATGGCGTTCAATTTTGTGACTTGAAATCTCTTGAACTCTACCTAAAATACTAATATGTTATTCTGTAGCAAAAGAAATACATCTGTTTTAAATGAGTATATTAGTATGTATGTTTGGAAGATAGACCTACCAAGCAATGCGTATTCTTTTTTTTTCTCTACTATCGAGATCTACTAATGTGTGACTTTTGGTCTAAGTAGTATAGCCTAGACATTTCGGATGCCTGGTCGTGTGGTATGCTCGTTGGACTGTTGCCTCAATGGTCCCGGGTTCAAGTTCAGCATGGCGCCAACCCTCGTATCCCTCGGGAGGTTGGGGCTAAGGTGTAGAACAAAACAAAATAGTGATACCCCAAAATCACAGGTCATTGTCCCAGCAATACAAGAAGAATAAACTGTCATAGTTCTAGAAAAATTGTTAGATCCATTTTAAAAATCTATGTCCAGGTTCCACCCATGAATTTGCAAGCTAATAAGAGAAATAGTAAAAACAAATAATGCATGGGCGTAGCCCATGTACAGAGTAGTGCCTGTCTAGCGTAGAGGGCACAAAAGAACAGTAACCATTGCATTACCATGTCAATTTTACTTCACTTATTTTATTAACACCCCTTATCACTGAACAGCAAATAATGTTTATGTCTGTTTGATTCGTTTTCCTCTTTGAGAAATATAGAAAGGGTTTATAACTGCGGAGAATTAAATCTGAAATCTAAAGAGAGTTTTTCAAGCAAAGATAAAAAATTGTTCAAGTTAAAATAAAAATACTCGACAACTGCCTTTTGGATTAGGATTTTTTTTCTTAAAGCTGATACTATTTTTAGCAATTTCGGTTTAAACAAGGGAAATAATTTAAAGGATAGGATACAGTCATTATGCAAAGATATGTAATGCAATTTACAAATATTATATATTTTATATTTAAAAATGAGCAAATTAACATATAAATTGTAAATTTCATTTAATTGAAATTTTTAAACATATTTGTTATTTTTATTTCTATTTTATTTAAATCATCAAACACCAAGCTTGCATTAAATAAATAAAGTTATATAAACCACGGAAAATTCTTTTTTTTTGGAACTAACTTAAATACCATACTATCAAAATCAAAATTTTTGACCATCCCTTCGGGGATAACATTGCACAGTCCGAGACCAAATAAATTAATGATAAAATAGGTAAATGGTTTAGTCACGTTGGCTTAAGTGGTAGGGAAATAAGCACTCCACTACCTATAAAATGCCTTCAATGGCATGCGTCTCAAATAGCCCCTGGGAAAGGCTTCGGGAGAAAAAATCAGGAGCTGGGGACCTGCGATGCCCCTGATTTCAAACTCGGCACCTGCGGTATCCCTTGGATAGATTAGCTGTAGACGGCGAAACGTCTGTGTGTGCGACATCACTCCGACCATTGCTAATATGCCCAGGTAGGTACTCATCTCATAGTCCTTTTGCTACTGAGGGAGGCCACATTCCAGCTCTAGCCATTAGATCTCTAAACTGACTAAACTCTGACCTTTGTCTAGATTAAATCCCCAATAGAATATACACGAAGATTAACGTTGTTAATTAATATTTATAAGTTTTCCATGAAATTTTACCTACTAGCTATGCAAGGTCATTCGTTCCAAGGCTACACATTGTTTATTTTCGTCAGAACCCACACTGCCCCCCCCCCCCCCCCCCAGCCGCTGTTACTTTTGTGAGGTCTGTCTATCTGTCCGTCCGTTCGTCACATCTAGATCTTAACAACTAGAAAAGATATTGAAAATCCGATGTCATAATGTTTTAGATCTTTCAATTGCATCTTTTTCTTTCCTAAAAGCAAAAAGATTAATTTTGAAAATTCACTATTCAAGCAGGTTTTTTTCCGTAAAAATACACAATATTTATAATTTTAACAACTGTAGTAACCCTAACGCTGTTCACTATTAATAAAAAAAACATATGGGAGACAATTTAGTAAGGAAGGTGAGTTTTCAGCACATTATCGACACATTTATGCAAACGGTTTCGTTTGTTGTATGTTGTTGTTTTTTTAAGGATTTAAAAAAAATAATTTGCATTTTAATTTTTTTTTCTGTCATACTAGCTACTTATATTTTTTTTTTAAAGTTTACTTTTGATTTAAAAGAGAAGTCTATAATCATGAAATAATATAATGAATGGTGTCTTATGCAAAGTGCAATGTACAACAGTGTAGGTATGCAGGGTAGGAAGTCAAGTTTCCCTATTAGACCATGCGGTCTATAGGGCAGATGATGTAATGGTCATCTGTTTCTGTGGCCCACGGTTAATGAGGGTGGCATGTGGCCAGCACAACGACCAACCACCTTTACTTTTCCCCAACTAGTGTCAGGTACCAATTAGAGTTGGATGTACTCAGAGGCGGTCTTAAGATCCCAGCGTTCACCAGGATTCAAACTCGGGACCCTCCGCTTCGAATCCAAGCGCCTTACTCCTCAACCATCTCTCCTTCTACTTAAACATTTAACCGAAGTGAAAGGTTTCTTCCTTGAGGCTTGAACGAGAGATTGCCTCTTTACAACAATTAAATCAATTAGATAACCATTACTAACATCAGTTAGACCAGGTTCACGTTGAACTGTACCTTTACAACAATCAGTTCCTTGAATATAGATGTTTAGTAACTATGTACTACTCTCATAAATCTCCATAGTGTGGTAGCATGTCGTAGGTCAAACTAACACTTTCGGCGCGAGAACGTCTCATCTTTGTGTATCGACGAAATGGTTTGTAATTGTTGGTACTTTGTAGTTCTTAGTTTCTGATAGTCTTACTATAAATATTCAAGCCTGCCTTTTTACCTGCCAGAGTGGGCCACTTCCGGGGTCGATTTTGAGTTTGTGTTTCCAAACAAACTAAGTAAACTTTTTTTTTTTTCACTTTCAATAAATGACCCGCTTTGTAATGCTTCCCAGAAATACCTTTAGTATGATTAGCTCGTCAATTTTAGTAGCACTAATCCTTTCCTCACCCCCCGCCCCCAATAGTCCTATATCAAATCTTTGACTGCTCTTCGTCTTCTCAGTTCTATATTGAACCAGTGTGTTACTAAGTACTAAAAGAAAACGTTCCTAGAAGAACCAGAAGAATGAGTTTCTAAAGTTCTGAAATGCTGAGAAACCTTGGGACCATAGAACACGCCCCAGATCTTCCTTGCTGAGGGAGCTCACAGCGCCCCATCAGATTGCATTAGCAGGAGAAGAGAGCAGGAACTTTTTTTTGTGTGTAGGTGGGCCTTGTCAGGTGGGATTTCAGATTAGCTAGGGTATGATATGATATTACGGCCCCGTATCCCCAGCATGAACAGAGTAACACAAGAAACTAAAGATAACAGCATGTAAATTACAAACATTGCATAACAGTTATTCAACTGAACATTTAGTGAATAACAACAGTTGTCAACAGGTACAATATTTAATTAAACTTAATTGTAAGTTTCAAACATATTTGCATGTACATCAATATTATTGAAGTTAGCATTTGATTACTAATTAGTCTAATATCACACCAACAGGTTTCCGTAACACACCTTCACACTCACACTCCATCTCGGCGCCCAACAGAAGCTCAACTCCCTACACCTCAACACCGATAGTTACTACACAACTCCAAGGGCAGAAAGACGACACACTTTCCCATAGCCCAAACCTAACACCCTGAAACGAAAAGAAAACCTAGATCTAGCGCTGCCGCTACAAGAAAGAACTTTTCAATAGCGACACCCGTACCGAAAGATCAGCGTACTTAATAAAACTATGTACTTACGTACCCTTACAAGGGGAACCAAAAAACCAGCTACCCAACTCACAAAAGCAGTTCTCTCTCTCTTGCGGGAACTAAGGATGACGTAAACACACACACACACACCCAATATTCTTGACAACAAACCACACTTAAAAGAAACTACTTCCTATACCCTAAAACACCAATATTAAATGCAAAGAAAAACTACAAGCGCGCACGACAGGCATTACTAGTAAAATGGTTAAGTCTAAAAGTCTCTAAAAGCTAAAAAAGAAAACATGTTTAATTGAAGTTAAATCTAATTTTAATTTTAATAATCACGATTCATAGACAAAAATACAAAGAAATAGTAAAATAGATTAAACATTTATTTATAAAGGTCTGTAATTCGTAAATAGCTCACTGTAATATGTTTTTAAAACCATCGATTGCTTTCATTGGGAGGGGGGGGGGGGGGAAGGGGGTGACACACTGCGCTAACCGCACCGGGTTACACTAGTAACGCCACTAAAATTGGAATATATATTTTTCAACTCAAATTCCAAATGATCAAAAATATATATGCAATAGGCCTAATGCTTATAAATATAACTAAACTTTGTTTTCTCTTTTTAACAACACGCTTATAACAACGTACTCTGTCTGTCTGGTAACTTATTTTACCACTTCCATTCTCGGATCAAGTGGAAACTTTACCCAATTATTTAACAAAACATTAATCAATAAAAAAAAACTTAATTAATTACCTAATGATAGTTTGTTATTTTGTTCCATATTGAAAAGGGAAATAAATCATAAAGTATTGAGACATATAGTTTTAAATTACATGAGCTTTTATTTTTATATAAGCATTTACGAAATATGTATGAATTAAGTCTTCTGATATCGACCAAGAAAATGCACCAAGAAAAGGTGTACCCTTGGGGGGTAAACATTGTTGACTAGAAATGACTCTAACGTGAGTAAAAGTGTGTATGTATAAGATTAAAAGTGTACTCTCCGACTCTTCTCAATCCCCAAAGAAGAAGGAAATCAACCAATCGAATATTAAAGGGTAAAAAATTGGGGCATGGGTTTGTGAGTAGAACTATTCCTAAACTTGACCTGATTATTTATGACAAGGGGAGTTACTCTCCAAATTTCTTGATCTGCGATGTCGTCAGCTACTCATTCCAAACCTGAAGAGTTATTTCCTCCCCCTCCCTCCCTTTCACCATCACCAACCATGCCCCCCAATCGTTGTCGATGGTAACAATTTATTGACACCACAGCGTGCCAGGCTGACTGTCAGGGCGTGAGGTTGGAAGTTTCGCCCAAGTGTTCTATATAGAGTTGTGCGGGTATAATAGTATCAACTCTGTTGATGGCGGGAGTTTGTACTACTCGCTGATTATTGTTACCTTTTTAAGTCGTAACCTTTGCTGACAATTTCTTTGACGGAAATTAAAATCACATGGTAATGTAAGTTATTTATTTTTTTATTTTAAAGTATTATTTCGTGAGCCCATTCATTCCTCTTATCTTCCTTGTTTTCACACACTCTCTCCCTGCCCGTTACATTCCACCTCTGTCTGTCTCTCTCTCTCTGTATCCTTTTTTTTTTTTTAATATTGCACCAATATTTACACTGTCACGTCAAGTAGACTAAATCAACTTTTACTGATTAATGACGACTTCAAACAAATGTAGGTAATGGAATGCTTTTGTGATAATGACGAAATCACTTTAGTAGATAATATATGTTGTTGTTGTTTTTTTAAATTAATATTTATTAATTTAATTTTGTTCTAACGTTATCAATGGCTTTGAATTTCGATAGGAAATAAAACTTGGAAATAAAACGTGTAGAGGAGACAACCGTGGAGAAAAACTTTGGTGCTATTTTTAGAACTATTACAGACTAAACAAGGGAAATAATTTAAAAAATCTAAAAGTTTTTTTTTATTTTTAAAAGACGGGAGAATTTTTTATTTCCTTAACAGCTAACAATAATATAATTTAAAAAAACAAAAATTATTTTTTAAAATGTTTTGATATAACATACATTTTACTATATGTTAATACTACTTTTTTTTCTTAATACAATTTGCTAACCAATATAACACCAATTATAGGTTTAATATACAAATGTATATATACAGCAAAAAATTTGCTCTTCTGAAATAATAATTAAATGCTGTTAACTTTGAGTGATACAATTTTTGCCCAACCCACGGGTTGAATATAATTGAAAATGAACTATTGCAATCTTAAACGAACTTATATTTTTATAATTACAAGTCATCCGTAAAGGGTAAAATAAAAAAGTAATGAATCCCTGATTGTTTTTTATTTTCACAACCCTTTTATTTAGTTCCCCTTTCAGACCTTGCGATCTACAAGAGAGATAATGTAACAGTCATCTGTTTCTGTGGCTAACGGTTAACGTGAGTGGCTAGCACAACGACCACCAAAGAGATAGATACTATTTTGAACCACCATGTTTATTCACTGAATAGAAAATGTGTGTGGGCCGAAATATGCAAACGTGTTTAAAAAAATAGCTGTAGAAATAATTTCAGTGTTGTCTAGTTAAAAACAAAATCAAAAGCTTCAGATAACTCAAGGTGTAGATTCCATATTTAAGTGCAATATAATTTTAGTCGCGCAGATCTATGTCAATTTGGTTTTAGCCCAATCTGTACATTGTTTTTGTGTAAATAAAGTTGTAGCCATATAGTCCAGAGATGGGACTCTATCTCATACAATAAAGTTAAAGTCAGGTTCGGTTAGATTTAAGTTCGAATTCGGTTTGGTTCGATAACGAGTATAGTTCGGATTCGGTTCGTTTCTGTCAGATCCGAAGTCCGGTTCCATTTTATAAATATTACCGGTAATTAAAAAGTCAATTTTAAAAATATTTTATTGGGGGTGCTGCTAGTTCCTCTCATGTGGAGGGGGAGGGCGCAACGTCTTGACAAAAAGGGTGATATGAAGTGTGTGTGTTTCCTAAGCGGCGGTGAGAAGAGGCGCTTAGCGATTGCTTGGTGGTTATGCAGTGACAATGATGAATTTAGCTACCTAGTGTAAATGTGAGACGATCTTAAGACATAAAAGAGTAAAGACTTTTTTTTTTCTTGTGAGCTAGATTTTACTTAAATAACAGTTTAGTTCATTACTATTAGATCTATATTTCATCTCAAGTTAAATCGTGAATAATAACAATTATACTGGGTTTTTGTTCACAAAGAATTTGTTCAAGTTATTTAAAGTTTATTTATTTAAAAATATTGTTGTAACTTTAGGTTAGGCACTCAACGAAAAGGCATGCAACTCAACACAGTTAACAGGAAATAATAGTTGTGTTTATTCACTAGGGTAAACACATAACATGATGATTCATCCTTCAGCTTCCTCAGAGTTTTACTACTAAGTATACCAGTCCTTTGCTACTTAACCCGAATGTGGACCAACGACAGCCTTCCCCGCTTCGCTCCAGGTCCCTACTACAACCTTCAGGCAGCACAAAAGTTGGCCTCTTAGTTTCCCAAACATTCAGACTCTTCACAGTTCCTGATGCACTGTTATTATCTCTCTTCTAGTGTCTTCCTGTTTACGTTCACTAGTGCGCTAGTGCGCACCTCAAGCACTGGTGCAAGGCAGGGTTACAACACTACCCCCACCTTAGTCTTTTCGTCCCGAAAACAAACATGTTCACGGTTGGTCATTGCAGGTGGAGGTCGGTCAGTGGGAGTCACAGATTGAATGGAGCGTGCTCCCCACAAAGCAATCCACACTGCTCTCTGCAGGTGCCGCTTTCTCCTTCTCCAGTTGATCTGCCTTTGGTTAAGGGGGGCGTTGTTTTCGTTGTCTGGCCTTTCTCTCAGTCAACATCGACGGCAGCCTCATGGCAAGAAGCGAAGCAGTGGATGTCATGGCGGTGGTCATCAAGACCATTGGTCTTACACGTTGCTCCAGCAAGCTTCCTCGATGCACCATAGGCCCCCAGGAGGCCATGTTGTCAAACACGGCATAATCTTCAAGCGTGACTGGAAGGCATGTCTGTGGGGCACGTGGGTAACGTCCTTTGGGCACAAGTTCATCTGCTGCACCACCATCAGCGCTTCTCTTGCTGCTGCAGGTATCAGGACAAACGTCGGTTTGGTCAAGACTATGTTGGCAGGTCTTCCGGTGATCATACTCTCCCCTTGAGGCGGCCCCGTCAGCACAGTGCTTATTGAACGTCTGGGTGCAGGCAGGAATCACGATAACATGATCAGATCTGTGCTCAGCGCTGTCACAACAAATGTCGTGATTCTTGTCGTAGGAGCCAAGCTTGCACGGCTCGCTATTACAGTCATAGACAACACTACCATCAACGGCGTCTCCGTTGAGTAGCGGATTGTTTATACCTGTCGACATAGTAGCCATCTGGTCATCGGTCTTGTTCATCACGGTATCAAACGATTCATCAGCCTGGTTCAGTGAGGTAATGGTACCTATCTGTTTAATCATGGTACAGATCTGCTCGTTGACCTCTTTCAGCACGGCACTCATAACCTCTCTGATATCTGGTTCTACCTCAAACAGGTAGGTCTCGGGATCCTCCCCTTCATCAACCAGGTTCTGTCTAAGACTGGCTCTCATCTTTTCTTTGTCACAGAAGATCCTCATCTCCCTGGCTCGGAGCTCCTCTTTTAACTGTTTACAGCTAAGTTCATCTAGCTTCCTAAGCGTTGTCATTCTTATCCTTTTGTTGAGCTGCCTAAATCCCACTTCTGACACGAATTGTTGTAACTCTGCCTACAGCGAGCCCAAAGAACCTCAACGAAAGTTATACTTATAGATAAAAACAGCAATTTAATAGACTAATAGTCGGATAACAATTACGCATTCGAATAATAAAAATACTTGTTTACATCAGCCATCTTTTGACTTCCACACTTATTTTCTGTCTCTCTCATGTGTCTCCTGGTGCGCAGTCTCACACTTAATGACAACGTGCATTGTAGAGTCATAACAAATGATACGCCTACATCGGTTCAGTTGTAGGCCCACTAGTTATTTGGAGCTACAAGTTAAAACCGACCAACAACTGGTGAAGGGAAGGGTGGGGGGGTGCGAAAAAAAAAATGTTCATACCCCTTGCCGACTTGAGTGGAAACCTGTGCATCTTCAATTCTACCTCCAGGAAGAACTTTTTACAACGCTTATGTATGCAACACTATCCCCCCCCCCCCCCCCCCCAAAAAAAGAAAAAAACAAAAAAAAAAACAAACGTTTTAGTGAAATTTCATGACGTTAATTTGGATTCTATACACAGTGTTCAGTTTAATGCAAATCAAAAATAAAATGAATCCGTGTATCTCAGTTTATTGTGGATACAATGCACATCTCTCTAAAATACAATCGTGATAATTAACATGAAAATGTACAGAACGTTGAAAACGTTCCACTGTTAATGACTTTTGTATTTCGAGCTTTTGTTTGTTTGTTTGGATTGTGCTTTAACTTACAATAACAAACAAGTTAACAAATATCCACGTCTAGACCATGTAACACTGTACGTTGAGCAGTCAAAGTTATCGAGAAATTGTATATAGATCATGATCATTGACACTCTTCATTGTAATATATGGTATAGGCCTACCTGCCGCAGCTCAGCAATTATAAATTCATCCTCGCAAATACAGGAGCATTAGCCATTAGCGAGTAGTCAGAATGACTTTTAATGTTTATCACAAAGTACCAAAATATCAGATGTCTGAAGGCATGCAAATCTGAAATTGTTCCTAGTGAATGGTTTATAGTTGTACTTGAGGGCTATAACAACGATGCGAATATGAAAGGAAACAATGGAATGGTCTACAAATAATAAAATGGATTTTATTCAAAAGGCTTTTTTGGAACAGTGTCCAGCTCAGTCTTAATGGATTTATTTTCTGGGAAAAAACAAGAGGGAGGGGGGGGGGGCCTCATAAGTTTTGTACGCAGGCGGCCACAACCCTCGCGGCGGCCCTGGATCATAGCGCACGGACGTCTGTAATGTGCGTAATCTTTTTTTCCCAATACAGTCGTCACTATAATGAAATTCGACCATTGTGAGACAAAAAAAAAAAATCCAGAAGAATGACACAAGCGAAGAGGTTTTGAAATGTTTTCTTCAAAAAGTTTTGACCCTTATTGTTGCCTACATTTGAGAAGTTCTTATTAGAAGGTGAGAAGACGTCTGCTACTGAGAATAGTTTTAGTTTTAAAACATTGATAATAATGTAATTTTATTTGACTAATATTTAGACATGGATATGAAACTGCAATGAAAATAAAATAATTTGTTCGCCGCCCTCCCCCTCTCTTGTTGTTGGTCACTCTTTGGCAAAACCTTCAATCAATCACATAACCTCTTCTCACCCTCGCTTAGGAAACACATACACACACACACACTCCACAACACTCTTTTTTGACAGGAATCTGCGACTCCCCTCCCCGACCCAAAGTTCGATGAACGCTGCAGTAAAAATATAGATAATTAATACTCTGAATTGGAATAATATTAATAAAATCCCATAAGGAATACTTTGTACCATTTTTTAAAGTAAACGAAAAAGATTTAATTACCGTCGCAAATGAGTAAATATTAAGTAAGCTAATATTAAAACATTCCGTTTTTAACTGATTTGACAAAGGTTTACTACGAAAAGAATATAATTAAAATGTAGACTATTTTAAACTACTAGAACTTAAAAGAACTTAATGTACATCTAGGCCTACTTACAGGACGGACTAATCGACTAAACAATAATATTTACATGTAGTAACTAGACACTAGGAAGAAAAAATATCTTGACTGGTTTGCTTCTGTAAGCGAATTTCAGAACAAATATACACCCGCGAAAATTCAACTCCAGAAATGAGTTGGAGCCTCTGGAAAAATCCGTTTGGGAATCCCTTAAATTCGGCTTTATTTTTGGTTAAGTTTCCAGAAGACCTTCTGAGGGACGGGTATCTGTTTGTGGTCAAAGGGTAATGGAATAATTATAATTTATATAAAATATTAAAATATTGTTGTAGCCCTAGGGTAGGCACTCAACGTAAAGGCAGGCAACTCAACACAGTTTAACAGGAAATAAATACAGGTGTTTATTCACTAGGACAAACACATGACATCCTTCAGCTTCCTAAGAGTCTTGGTTCTAATTATACTAGTCCTTTGCTACTTAACCCGAATGTGGATCAACAACAGCCTTCTCCGCTTCGCTCCATGTCCCTTCTACAACCTTCAGGCTTCTTAGTTTCCAAACATTCAGACTCTTCACAATCCCTGATGCACTGTTATTCTCTCTATCCTAGTGTCTTCCTGTTTTCGTTCACTAGAGCGCACCTCAAGCACTGGTGCAAGGCAGGGTTGCAACAATATGTATGTAATTTTCTTTTATTAAACTAAAAAATAAAAAAAATAAAGGTAACCTTGGAATGATGATTTGACCGCCCCCTTAGCTCGGCCGCCCGCCCGCGTTCACTGCACACATTGCACAATAGGTAGCGGCGGCCCAAGTTGAGACTATGCACTTTCTAAGTGCTTTATTACCACCTGGTGTGTAGAAGAAAGTTGGCACAAATAATGAATAATATTGTAATAACTTAAGTGAGGCAACTCAACGAGGCACATATATCTTTATTTACACGACATCACAAGTTCATAAAACATCATCTTTCTTAAACACAGTCTTTTCACTTTCACTAAAACTCTCAATGAATTCAACAATCCCAAGTTCAATTTCAAATGTGTAGGTCTCCGGATCTTCTTCTTCATTGATCAGAGCTTGTCTCAGACGAGCCGTGAGCGTTTCCCTGCTACCGAGGGATTTTAAACCTCGGTCCCGAAGCACAGTGTTTTCACTTCGGCTCTCAACTTGGGCGGAAATCGTTCTCTCTCTTCCTAATGTTGACATCCTTTTTAGTCTAGTTTATCACAGTGCGCACCTTCTAGCTTAGATGGCGGTGCGCATGGCGGAGTTATAACATTGCCCCCTTCTTAGAGCTTTTCGTCCCGAAAAGAAACAGTGCAGTGGAGCTTTGACAGTTCAGATGGAGGTCGATCGGTGGGAACCACAGACGTTAGGGTGTCTGTTGCCCACAAAGCCATCTGCACAGTTTCCCGTGGTCGTCGCTTCCTCTTCTTCCAATTGGCCAGTCTACGCTTGGGACGATATCGTGGTCGCTGATTCGACCTCATGACGATAGTCGCTGATGCCAGCCAGCTGACACATGGAGAGTTAGTGGAGGTCAGGGTTGCCAGCCACGTAACACAAATGGATGTTGTGGCGATCACCGTAGATTCCAGGGATGTTGTTCTAAGACGCTGAGTCAGCGGACCTTTTCCATGGACATGTCGTGACACAGTTGTAGGCCCACAGCTAGCCATGGTCTCAAGCACATAGTCTTTCTCAGCTTCATCTGTAAGGTATGCCCATGAAGCATCCTTGTAATGTTCATCTACCACTACATCAGGTTTCGCTGGGATTAATTCACCACCGTTCAAGTCACTTTCACTGATGTGGGCAGAAGTACACATTTCTGTCAAGTTCAGGTCTTGTAGCTGGGTTTCTTGGCATGGGCACTGTCCCAGCAGGACGCCGCATATACAGTTCATGTCAATCGCCTGGATGCAGATGCCAAGTATGGAGTTCTCTCTTATGCCGCTGCCAAAGTCAAATTCGTTGTTTCTGTCTCGGCCATTGTTGGGGCCCGTATTCGCAATTTCACCCGACGACATCCAAGGCAAGGAATCAGAAACGGTCTTGAGGATTTCATGGTTTGAGTTCTCATCAAAGGTACTGACAGATAAACAGAGGTCTTTAAGGTCCATAGCAGCCAGCTTGGACGCAGACCCAACGTTGTCTTGATCTGTCCGGCTCGTTGCAGGTATACCAGGAACAAAAGTTTCAGGCAAATAACAGACTGCTCTAGTTTTTTCATTTGTTTCTTTTCTTTCAATTCTGTATATCCCATTGAGATCGCAGCAGCAATCGTTGTCACGTTTCTCGCCATGAAGGTCATCCCCGCCAGACTTGCCCACAACACAGTCACAGACAGCGCTCCAATCCCCAGCGCCTCTATCACCACTGTTTGTGCAGCCACAGTCCTGACCAGGCAACTGCTCCTTCCCTAACGAGTTTAGTCCTCCTTTTGCTTGCGACACAATTTTATCACTTTGGTCTATTTGGCCTTCTACTTGCAATACACTTTCATCAACTTTGTTCAACATTATGTTCCTGCCCATGTTCAGTTGTTCATCAAATGCATCCAAAAAGTCCTGGATCTTGCCAATGAACTCAACAATCCCAAGTTCAATTTCAAATGTGTGGGTCTCCGGATCTTCTTCTTTATTGATCAGAGCTTGCCTCAGACGAGCCGTGAGCGTTTCCCTGCTACCGAGGAATTTTAAACCTCGGTCCCGAAGCTCTTGTCTTATCTCTTTGATTGAGAGCTGATGTAATAGCTTCAAATATGTCATTGTAATCAAAGCCTACCTCCTCTCGTTGAGTTGCCTATGATCCCACTTCTGACACCAATTGTAATAACTTAAGTGAGGCAACTCAACGAGGCACATATATCTTTATTTACACGACATCACAAGTTCATAAAACATCATCTTTCTTAGGCACAGTGTCTTCACTTCGGCTCTCAACTTGGGCGGAAATCGTTCTCTCTCTTCCTAATGTTGACATCCTTTTTAGTCTAGTTTATCACAGTGCGCACCTTCTAGCTTAGATGTCGGTGCGCATGGCGGAGTTATAACAATATTGTCATAACTCTGCTGTGCACACCGCCACCCAAGATAGTGCAAAAGGTGCGCACTGTTAGAGACTAGATTGAGAAGGTGCGCACTATTAGAGACTAGACTGAGAAGGTGCGCACTATTAAAGACTAGACTGAGAAGGATATTGGCATTAGAGAGAAGAGAACGAAGCTCCGCCCAAGTCTAGAGCTGAGAAAGAGGCTGTGCTCAAGGCAGACGTTGTTTTTTTTTATGTGTGATGTCCTCATGTAAATAAACATGTATATCGTTGAGTTGCCTCCCTTCAGGTATTACAATATATTGTTCATTCATGCTGGATAAAAAATTACCTTTAAATCACGCATACTGTCACTTTATGAAACGTTGATCAGTGACAGAAGACAGTGAGTGGGGAAGTGACAGGGAGGTAGAAGAAAGAAGGAGGGAGGTAGAAGAAAGAAGACAGTGAGTGGGGAAGTGACAATATCAGTTTTGAATCCTTTCTATACCCTTACCAGTACTAAAATAACAGTTTACATTCATTGGAATACACTTTAGTCTATTACTAATAACACACTATCATTTAAATGTCTCGAGCATAGGTCAGACTAAGATTGACCCTATCAACGGTAGCCACTACAAAGAGAAAAGAAAAAAAGACCCCATCCCCGTCTCTCTAACAAGTAAATCTGGTCTTCAGGGTAAGTCCAGCTGTCTATGGGTTGGATTGAGAAATGACCGTATAATTATAGCACTGTCTAGCTGTGGTCACTACATTTGTTCCAGTGTCCGGTCCTCTGTTTGCAGTAGTTGGGTATATTAATTTCTTTTTGTTTACTGCTTTTACAAAGACGATACAAGGACAGTGATGTTACAAGCAGAATAGTGGTGTTACAAGCAAAATAGTGATGTTACAAGCAGAAAAGTGGTGTTACAAGCAAAATAGTGGTGTTACAAGCAACATAGGGGTGTTACAAGCAGAATAGTAGTGTTACAAGCAGAGTAGTGGTGTTACAAGCAGAATAGTGGTGTTACAAGCCGAATAGTGGTGGTACAAGCAGTACTGATGATGTTACAAGTAGGGCGATTTTACAAGGGCAGCGATGTTACAAAGAGAGCGAAGGGGAAGTAGAGCAACGTTACAAGGACAGAGATGTTACAAGGACAGATATGTTACAAGGATAGAGATGTTACAAGGACAAAGATGTTACAAGGACAGAGATGTTACAAGGACAGAGATGTTACAAGGGCACTGATGTTTCAATGTCATAGGTGTTTCAAGGACACTGATGTTTCAATGTCATAGGTGTTTCAAGTTCATTGATCTAAAAAAAAGACAAAATTTTTGACCGCTTACAGAATTAGAAACTTTTTGTCACTGGTAACGGAAAAAAAAAGGTAAACATAACCAGATAACAAGAAGGCGGCCCCTATCTATCAAAAAATTTAATTACATGATCAAAACTAATCGATACACTTAATATAAGATTTGGTTTTAAGAAAAGTATTTTTTTTTATTTTGCTTGTTGATGCATATATTTCCTGCGAACAACAGAGAATCTAGCAATACAGCGTGAAATTCTCAACCATAGAACTATACTAAAGGAACAGTAACTTCAAAGCTGTTGCTTTTTTAAAACAAAACATATTGAAAACATGTTCTATTTATCCTGCAAATAAAATGATGGAGACAAAGATAGATTTTTGGCCCCATTAGGTTGATGCGACCGCACTGGGTGACACCTAGAAGAGAGTGACATTCATTTGAAAAAGAAATTGCACTTCTGCAAAAGCAGACAAACAAATTTCAATAATAATTTTGTTCGAAATCCCATCCAAATGTTTCAAACATTGTACTATATCTCATATCACCAACAAAACATTAAACCATACTGGTTAGATAGAGGGACATCTCGAACAGTCTACTTGATATCGCATTGTTCTAGCAAAGAAGAAATTTTACATTTTAAAGCCACATTGGAATAAGCCGTCATTAAATAATAATAATAATAATAATCTTTATTGTCCGTAATTTAAATTTGTCTTACAATTTGTGCATTACACCAAACAAAAAAACATTATAACTATAATAAACCAAAGTGTACATTCACACCAGACGCACTCATAATTTACATGTCACAAAGTTTATACCAGATTGTTCTTATTTAATGATTTGATTGCCAGGGGAACAAAAGAGTGTTTGTGTCTGTTTGTCTTTTCCATCGGTGTCTTGTATCTTTTTTGTGATGGTAAAAATCCTGACACAAAGGGTGATTCTTTATTTCGTGGATCTTGTTAGCTTTTTTATAGATGTTTGTCTCAAACAACTGCCCAAATGGGGTTTGGTTTTTGCCAATGATTTTACCAGCAGCATTTAGGATTCTATAAAGTTTATTTTTATTTTTAATGCTCAGATTGCCATACCAGGCAGTGATATTGAAACTTAAAATATTGATGATGTTAGCGTGATAAAACATAGCCAAGGTCTTTTCGCTGACATTAAACGAGGACAGTTTTCTTAGTAATCGTAGTCTTTGCTGCCCTTTTTTGCTGATATAATCAGTATTTGCAGTAAAATTTAGTTTATTGTCTAGGATAGTACCAAGGTATTTAAAGGTTTGCACTATTTCAATAGTCTCTCCAGCTACAGAAACAATATCATTTTCCTTCTTTTCCCTACGAAAATCGATTATCATTTCTTTGGTTTTTTTTTCATTTAATAATAAAAAAAAAATATCTTTACAGTATTTTTCAATGTATTCTATTTCTCTGACATACTCATTTACGTCTGAGCTCTCTGAGAGCAGGGTAAGATGAGCCGCATCATCAGCGAATTTTGTGAAGAAGCAAAAGGACTACTGGATTGAAAATCATTGGTGTACAAAATGAACCACAATGGGGATGTCACAGCCCCCTGGGGCGCCCCTGTGTTAACTTTGCTTTCCTTTGATATAACATTGTTTACCCTAACCCTCTGCTATCTCTGGGTCAAAAATTCATTAGCCCATAGTATTATGTATGGACTAATCTTCAACGCTTTCATCTTTTTAATAAGAAAATGAAGTTGTATAGTGTTAAAAGCTGATGAGAAATTAATAAAGAACAATCTTACATAAGTGTTCGGTAAGGACAGATGTTTGTAGACACAATTAAAATATTTAGGATGGCATCGTCTACACCTTTACCCTTTTGGTAAGCAAATTGTAAAGGGTCTAACTTACAACAATGATCATTCAGAAGAAACATTTTAACCAATTTTTCTAAACATTTAGACACAATGGAAGTAAGTGAAACAGGTCTATAGTCATTCATTTCTTTCGGTTTGGAAACCTTTGGCACAGGTACAATTATAGATGACTTCCACACAGGTGGTATCTCATGGTTTAGTAATGAAGTAGAAAAAATTACATTGAGATTGTGGAAATGTTTAAATATAACCCAGTACTGAAAGAACATCTCATTAGCTTGACAGGCAGTGATGCACACAAAAACATCCGTTTTCACTGTAAACCTGTACTAAGGTTTAACAAAAAGAACTAAGCATAGTTTTTATTGTTGAGACATAGAGAATGGGCAGTTACACCGAGACCGATCGTCATAGAAGGCCTGAACACTGACCTGCAACATCACAACCTATAAGCAGTGGAGACCAATAGCTAGTTGCCACGTCACAGGTCTGTTCGTCGTGTCAACAAGCTATTTGTCTCGACTTCCAACAGGTTGCGACGTCGCAAGTCAGTGTTCAGACCTTCTATGACGATTGGTCCCGGTTACACCCTGAGCCGCACGGGTGTCACCGACCCTAGAGATGCCAGATATTCAATACACCTCTACGTAGTTATTACTTAATTTTAGATTATTAAGAGTTGGAAAATTTAGTTTAAAAAAAAACTTTAGTCTGGCTAACAAATGCTTAGAAAAAAAAACCAACAAGATCCGATTTCAACTGTAATTAAATATGACGTTACCAGCTAAAGAAACAACAAAACCAACACACAAAAAAAACTTGCATTAGAAAGGAAGCATAATTCTTGAAGAAGAAGAAACTGAAGGGAGGAAATGAACATTCTGGCCAGAAATCACGTCATTTTATGTCATTCTCAGCAGACTTGCCGGGAAAGGATATTGGATTTCCCAAGTGACATGATCACACAACGTTTACCAAAGCTTAAAGCCAAAGACAAAATAAAATAATTATTATAATTTGGTCGTGGATAATTAAAAGAGCAAAATTGTTATGAATATACTCTGTTTTCCGATATATTAGACAACTTCTGATACAAAGAGTCAAACATATTCCATGAATAAATTCGTTAGATGATAGTTTAAAAAATATCAATTCATGTAAGGCTTAATTTCTAATAATCCATCACATGGAAGCAACATCTATATGTGACGTGAATGCTGTGAGTTATTCAAGCCCATGGTGATTCTAGAACAGGATCTAATGATACTAACACTCTAGTCTACTGTAACACTCTAGCCTACTGTAACACTGTGGCCTACTGTAACACTCTAGTATACTGTAACACTGTGGCCTACTGTAACACTCTAGCCTACTGTAACACTGTGGCCTACTGTAACACTCTAGTCTACTGTAACACTGTGGCCTACTGTAACACTCTAGTCTACTGTAACACTGTGGCCTACTGTAACACTCTAGCCAAGTTAGATCTGTTGTTTGACCAGATCAGAGAACACATTAGCATTATAGAATATTTTAATCATTTATTTGCACAACTGTGATAGAAGAAACAAGTAGAAAGACTTAATATAGGCCTAATATATGTACATTATAATTAAATTGAATAGTCATGTGCCTATAGCCAGTGACTTGGCAGAATTTAATTCATTGGTTAACATGCATGACTAGATGCATGACGCGTAAGACGAACTCACCTTCTTTTTTTTAATAACGTCTGTATTATATAAGATAAGATGTCTGTCTTTAGAAAAAACAAAAATAACAAAAATAAAAAAGCATCAATCTGTCGTGGGTCTTATGTGTGTAGTGATTAAAGAAGCTCCTGTTTTAAGCTCCTAGGTCAGGACTAAAATGTTTTAAGCTCCTAGGTCAGGACTAAAATGTTTTAAGCTCCTAGGTCAGGACTAAAATGTTTTAAGCTCCTAGGCCAGGACTAAAATGTTTTAAGCTCCTAGGTCAGGACTAAAATGTTTTAAGCTCCTAGGTCAGGACTAAAATGTTTTAAGCTCCTAGGTCAGGACTAAAATGTTTTAAGCTCCTGGGTCAGGACTAAAATGTTTTAAGCTCCTGGGCAGGACTAAAATGTTTCAAAGAAACTATTGGTATTCGTCAGTCAGCATTTTATAGAAAAAGTGATAAAAATATCCCAGTACTAAGGATTTAATAAGCGGGCTAATAAAACGAAATTTTTGAAAGGTTTCTGGAGAATGGGTTAGAAGGACAATAATTCAAAGTGACATTTTACACTGAAGAACACTGTACTTTCCATGTCATATTGTGTCATTATTGGTTAAAGAAACCCTTCGTCCAAACAGACATAATGGCTTCATTTTTTTTCTTGTATTTCAATAAAAGTTATACACATTTTTAGCGGCCCCCGTAAGGGTGAAAAGCCGCTATTAGGTTTGTGCAAAATGTCCGTCTGTCTGTCTGTCGTCTGTCAAACTCAGATCTCGAAAACTAGAAAAAGATATGAAAAATATTATTTCACCATTAAATGCGGCTTAAAAGTTTAGGTGCAAGGGTTTTTTGGATTTCTAAAAGCAAACCGTTTAATTTATAAAATTAATTATGCAAGCGATTTTTTCATTGAAATACACCAATTCTAAAACAATAACGTAAATGTAAGGGAGGCAATGTTACAATTTGCTAACAAAGATGGACAATTTTTGCGCATTTTCAGTATCACAAAGTCAAATATTTTTATAAAATGTACTAGAAATGTTTACAATAAATATAAATATTAATTAAAGGTGTTTTTTCTGGTGAACTAGCTGCTAAAATTAAAAGAAAACATTTCTGTTTATTTACAAAGGCTAAGAATGCACTTTGTATGTAAATATCACGCATATTTTTTTAAATGGACTTTTTATGCAGCGACTTGCGTGTAGTAGCGTAATGTCGGTCTGTCGATGAAGGCGATATTTAGTCTAGCTAGGCCGTGTGACGTAGTGTTTTTTTTTCCTTTGACGTCATATGGAATGAATTCTTTAACTGAAATTCTAAAAGAACGCACTCGGTGCACCAATGTCTTTAAACACTCGATAAATGGCTCGAATTGATGAAGCCGATTTTTAGTCTAGCTAGGCCGTGTGACGTAGTGTTTTTTTTTTCCTTTGACGTCATATGGAACTAATTCTTTAAATGAAATGCTTAAAGAACGCACTCGGTGCACCAATGTCTATGAACGCTCAATAAATGGCTCGTATTGATGAAGGCGTTTTTTTAGTCTAGACCGTGTGACGTAGTGTTTTTTTTTTCCCTTTGACGTTGTATGGAACTAATTCTTCAAATGAAATGCTAAAAGAACTCGGTATAGTAATGTTTATTAAGCCTCGTTATGTGACTCGCATTTAAAAAAGGAATGATATCTTGATTTAGATCTAATCTAGATTGTTAGCGGCCCCCGTAAGTTTAAACTAGATCTAGATTTTTATTACAGTATATCTAGATCTGGATTTACATTCTAATTAAAATTATTTTAGAGTCTCGATCTAAAATTTTTCGATCTAGTTTAAACTAAAATAGACTAGATTAAGATGTAGAATTTAAATTTCTAGACTTAAAGTGTAGATTTTGATTTCCAAACGTTTTGATAATATTGCAATGTTATAATAGGGCCTATACTAATACTAATATACTATTTTTAAATTTAATGTTGCATTCAGTCTGTTATGATTATCTAGGATATTGTTTTACACAAATCTTATCTAAATTACAGCTACATTATTCCAAGTTAATATTTTAGATCTAGATCTAGTAGATATAGATCTTAAGAGTGCTAAATCAGAAGTTTAATTTAGGTAGATCTACATCCTCATTCTAGTTCCATTTAAATAAAAATGCCGATATCTCTGTTGATAGGCCTAACTGTGCTGAGACATCGAAGTAAAAGCACGATATATCTGTTCTTTTCTTTTTTGTTTTTTAATTACAAACCTCCCGTAGGACGACGGGGGATGGGAGCATGCAGGGTTTGAACCAGGGACCATCGATAAATCCGAACGACAGTCCAGCACCACGCAAACTAAACGACCAGGCAGGGTTCATACCCTGCTTGTTGCCATCCTCCATCGTCCAGCGCGAAGTTAATTATTTTAAACTTAGAAGAAACACCCGAAACATATAAAACAAAAAATAACATTTTTTACAACGGCTAATGAATCTTTGAAACATTATTACTTTTGACCATCAAAATTTAATAACCTCTTGAATATTCTTTGCCAATAGGCAGATCCGACAGGGATACGACTTCGACGGGGGCCGCCTCTGAGTTTGTGTAACACAAACTCTCTTTGTAATCTTGTTTTAAAGTACTTTGCACTGAGAGTATCAATATTTTGTACTAAAAGTATCAATAGTTTGTACACCAATGATCAATACTTTGTACTAAGGTTATACTTAACTTGTTACTTAAATGATCAATATTTGCACTTACTTTATCAATACTTTGCACTAGGTTATTAGTAGGCCTACTTTGCACCTATCATATCAATACTTTACATTTAGATTATCTATACTTTATCAGTACATTGTCTTAGCTTATCAATACTTTATCAATGCATAGCATTTAGCTTATCAATACTTACAGCACATAGTAATTCTTTTCAGAGCTTTTGAGAGTTTGATTACACGTGCAGCCGGTGGTGCTTCAAGCCGTATCTTAAACTTTCCATCAATCCGTAAACTTTCTAAACCTGTCCAGCAAAGTTTTATATCCCCATGGGATGTGATCAATCTAGAAATGGAAAAAAATTCGATTAAACTATCACCACTGACTTAATATAATACCAGTTTCGAGTTCTTTTTTACACCTGATTCCTCAGCTGTCCAATGTACAGTTCGTCTCAAGGAAGGGTGTGGTTCCGATCTGTGTGCAGTCTTAACAGTTTTATCGCGTTCAGTTCCTATGGATCAACTCGTCATAAGGAAAGTGCCAACTTAATTGCCAGTTAGTACAGCAACTTTTCCGGTAATTACCGAAACAACATGGAAAGAACCACCAAAAAAACAACAACAACAACAATTGAAGACTGAAGGATCAAATCGCCAGATCAGGAAAAATTATTTGCCATGAGGGTTTTTATTACATTGAAAGCGACAGTCATCAGTAGCCCTGGTGTGTTATCTTCAACGGGTACTGTAAACCATCTTTTTTTCAGCGACATTTTACAACTTGGCAAACAGATCTTTACAGAAATTCTTTGTCGCGTCTTTTTTTTAGTCAGTACGAATTACGAATTTTCAAAATGCCAGGCAGAGTTGAGACCAACAAAATATTGTGTAGGACAAGTATTGGCTGTCTGCAAGCTCCACACTGTCATTGAGAAACTTCTGATTTCATCGGAAATAGAAACCGTAGCAATCATGTTCCATGTAAAAATGAATGCCATATTCTGATAATACGTGCAAGGGAGAATTCAGGATATATCAGAGAATTATATACATCAAATGCTGGAGAAGATATTTGTGATGCAATTAGTTGAGAATACTTAGGCCTATATTTTAGGTCCAACTTATTTTTTTCAGATTCTGAAGATTTTATTCAACACGTTTTGTTGCTTTGTCGACCTTTTCGTTAGAGAATTATTGGAAATAAAATCTTCAAACTTGTCGACGACTTCCTATGAGAACATGATATTCGAGAACATGAGAACATAGTATTCAAGAACATGAGTACATGACAACATGATAAAATGATATTCAAGAATACGAGACAATGAAAACATGATATTCAAGAACACAAGATCACGAAAACATGATATTCAGGAACACGAGAACACGAGAGCATGATATTCAGGAACACGAGAATACAAGAACATGATATTCAGGAACACGAGAACATGATATTCGAGAACACAAGAACACGAGAACATGATATTCAGGAACACGAGAACATGATATTTAGGAACACGAGAACGTGATATTCGAGAACACAAGAACAGGAGAACATGATATTCGAGAACACAAGAACACGAGAACATGATATTTAATAACCCGAGAACATGATATTCGAGACCACAAGAACACGAGAACATGATATTCGAGAACACAATAACACGAGAACATGATATTTAATAACCCGAGAACATGATATTCCAGAACACAAGAACACGAGAACATGATATTCGAGAACACGAGGACATGAGAACATGATATTCGAGAACATGAGAACACTATAACATGATGATATAATAATTATTCACGATTCTATACGTTTTTTTGTCCTCATTCCATAGAGAATGCAGTGAGAGTTTGTAAGAAACAATACATAATGCTGTACAGTGTAGGACGTACATAACGAGCTGCCCTTGAACACGCGAGCTTATTTAGTCAATGGACCTCATGCACCAATCGTAAACAAACAACATTTTGCCACGTGGTTCTCTATATCTTCTATACAAATAACGCAATCCATAAAGGCTGTCACGTGATATGTAATTTTCACAGTTTTATCAATATTATCACGTGGCTAAATGTTATTACGATTGATGAATGAGGTTCATTGTGTGAAGAAATTGTTTGAAGGCTGATGAGGCTTTTCAAGTTCCTGTCAGTTAGCTGATCGATACTTTGAACTTAACTGATCGATACTTTGCACTTATCCGATCGATACTTTGAACTTATCTGATCGATACTTTGCACTTATCCGATCGATAATTTGTACTTATTTGATCGATACTTTAAACTTATCTGGTCGATTCTTTGTACTTTACTGGTCGATACTTTGTACTTAACTGGTTGATTCTTTGTACTTTACAGGTCGATACTTTGTACTTAACTGGTCGATTCTTTGTACTTTACAGGTCGATACTTTGTACTTAACTGGTCGATTCTTTGTACTTTACTGGTCGATACTTTGTACTTAACTGGTCGATTCTTTGTACTTTACAGGTCGATACTTTGTACTTAACTGGTCGATTCTTTGTACTTTACAGGTCGATACTTTGTACTTAACTGGTCGATTCTTTGTACTTTACAGGTCGATACTTTGTACTTAACTGGTCGATTCTTTGTACTTTACAGGTTGATACTTTGTACCATGGCATTGATGCCTATAATACGGCCAGCGACGTGCTTCCATCCGGCCCGCTAAAACGTCGGCACAAAATATAGAAGATCCCTTCCTCATCCCCCCCCCCCCTCCCTCCAAAAAAAAGTTAAAAAATGTATCTTCACCTACGCTAGGGCCCTAACTTTTTTTTTCTTATGGATTACTACGAAGGCATTTAATATTTGTGCCTTCATGAAATAGGACTTTACAATCTACTAGGAAAAGTGAACGGATCTTTACTTTTTTGTAGAACATGATACCATTGCTAGATAACATGATTATTTTTATAAAGACAACGTAGCTGTTTTTAAAAAAACATACTTCCATACTTAGAAACAGATTTACGTCATTTGTTTGAAGTGTAAAGAGAAACATTCCGATCTCCCAAATACTTCCATGTCATAAACTAGATCCTCGGGTTTAAAGTGTAAAGAGAAAAAATCAACTCTCCCACTACTTCCATGTCATGTACCAGATCCTCACGGGTTTGAAGTGTAAAAAGAAACATTCAACGCTCCCACTACTTCCATGTCATGTACTAGATCCTCACGTTTGAAGTGTAAAGAGAAACATTCAACTCTCCCACTACTTCCATGTCATGTACTAGATCCTCACGTTTGAAGTGTAAAGAGAAACATTCAACTCTCCCACTACTTCCATGTCATGTACTAGATCCTCAGGTTTAAAGTGTAAAGAGAAACATTCAACTCTCCCAATACTTCCATGTCATGTACTAGATCCTCGGGTTTAAAGTGTAAAGTGATAATTTAACTATCCAACTACTTCCATGTTATAAACTAGATCCTCAGGTTTAAAGTGTAAAGACAACATTTAACTCTCCCACTACTTCAATGTCATGTACTAGATCCTCGGGTTTAAAGTGTAAAGAGAAAAATTCAACTCTCCCACTACTTCCATGTCATGTACTAGTTCCTCAGGTTTAAAGTGTAAAGAGAAACATTCAACTCTCCCACTACTTTCATGTCATGTACTAGATCCTCGGGTCTGAAGTGTAAAGACAACATTTAACTCTCCCACTACTTCCATGTCATGTACTAGATCCTCGGGTTTAAAGTGTAAAGAGAAAAATTCAACTCTCCCACTACTTCCATGTCATGTACTAGTTCCTCAGGTTTAAAGTGTAAAGAGAAACATTCAACTCTCCCACTACTTTCATGTCATGTACTAGATCCTCGGGTCTGAAGTGTAAAGAGAACATTTAACTCTACAACTACTTCTATGTTATGTACTAGATCCTCAGGTTTAAAGTGTAAAGAGAAACATTCAACTCTCCCACTACTTCTATGTCATGTACTAGATCCTCAGGTTTAAAGTGTAAAGAGAAAAATTCAACTCTCCCACTACTTCCATGTCATGTACTAGTTCCTCAGGTTTAAAGTGTAAAGAGAAACATTCAACTCTCCCACTACTTTCATGTCATGTACTAGATCCTCGGGTCTGAAGTGTAAAGAGAACATTTAACTTTCCAACTACTTCTATGTTATGTACTAGATCCTCAGGTTTAAAGTGTAAAGAGAAACATTCAACTCTCCCACTACTTCCATGTCATGTACTAGATCCTCAGGTTTAAAGTGTAAAGAGAAACATTCAACTCTCCCACTACTTCCATGTCATGTACTACATCCTCAGGTTTAAAGTGTAAAGAGAAACATTCAACACTCCAACTACTTCCATGTCATGTACTAGATCCTCGCGGGTTTGAAGTGTAAAGTGAACATTAAATTCTCCCAATACTTCCATGTCATGTACTAGATCTTCGGTTTGAAGTGTAAAGAGAACATTTAACTCTCCCACTTCTTCCATGTCATGTACTAGATCCCCGCGGGTTTGAAGTGTAAAGAGAACATTCAACTCTCCCACTACTTCCATGTCATGTACTAGATACTCAGGTTTGAAGTGTAAAGAGAAACATCCAACTCTCCCATTACTTGAATGTCATGCACTAGATTCTTAGGTTTGAAGTGTAAAGAGAAACATTCAACTCTCCCAATACTTCCATGTCATGTACTAGATCCTTGGGTTTGAAGTATAAAGTGATAATTTAACTCTCCAACTACTTCCATGTCATGTACTAGATCCTCAGGTTTAAAGTGTAAAGAGAAACATTCAACGCTCCCACCACTTCCATTTCATGTACTAGATCCCCGGGTCTGAAGTGTAAAGAGAACATTTAACTCTCCCACTACTTCAATGTTATGTACTAGATCCTCAGGTTTAAAGTGTAAAGAGAACATTCAACTCTCCCACTACTTCCATGTCATGTACTAGATCCCTGCGGCTTTGAAGTGTAAAGAGAAACATTCAACTCTCCCACTACTTTTATGTCATGTACTAGATCCTCGGGTCTTAATTTTAAAGAGAACATTTAACTCTCCAACTACTTCCATGTTATGTAGTAGATCCTCAGGTTTGAAGTGTAAAGAGAAACATTCAACTCTCCCACCACTTCCATGTCATGTACTAGATCCTCGGGTCTGAAGTGTAAAGAGAACATTCAACTCTCCAACTACTTCCATGTTATGTACTAGATCCTCAGGTTTAAAGTGTAAAGAGAACATTCAACTCTCCCACTACTTCCATGTCATGTACTAGATCCCTGCGGGTTTGAAGTGTATAGAGAACATTTAACTCTCCAATTACTTCCATGTTATGTACTAGATCCTCGGGTCTGAAGTGTAAAGAGAACATTTAACTCTCCAACTACTTCTATGTTATGTACTAGATCCTCAGGTTTAAAGTGTAAAGAGAAACATTCAACTCTCCCACTACTTCCATGTCATGTACTAGATCCTCAGGTTTAAAGTGTAAAGAGAAACATTCAACTCTCCCACTACTTCCATGTCATGTACTAGTTCCTCAGGTTTAAAGTGTAAAGAGAAACATTCAACTCTCCCACTACTTTCATGTCATGTACTAGATCCTCGGGTCTGAAGTGTAAAGAGAACATTTAACTCTCCAACTACTTCTATGTTAAGTACTAGATCCTCAGGTTTAAAGTGTAAAGAGAAACATTCAACTCTCCCACTACTTCCATGTCATGTACTAGATCCTCAGGTTTAAAGTGTAAAGAGAAACATTCAACTCTCCCACTACTTCCATGTCATGTACTACGTCCTCAGGTTTAAAGTGTAAAGAGAAACATTCATCACTCCAACTACTTCCATGTCATGTACTAGATCCTCGCGGGATTGAAGTGTAAAGTGAACATTAAATTCTCCCAATACTTCCATGTCATGTACTAGATCTTCGGTTTGAAGTGTAAAGAGAATATTTAACTCTCCCACTTCTTCCATGTCATGTACTAGATCCCCGCGGGTTTGAAGTGTAAAGAGAACATTCAACTCTCCCACTACTTCCATGTCATGTACTAGATACTCAGGTTTGAAGTGTAAAGAGAAACATCCAACTCTCCCATTACTTGAATGTCATGCACTAGATTCTTAGGTTTAAAGTGTAAAGAGAAACATTCAATTTTCCCAATACTTCCATGTCATGTACTAGATCCTTGGGTTTGAAGTATAAAGTGATATTTTAACTCTCCAACTACTTCCATGTCATGTACTAGATCCTCAGGTTTAAAGTGTAAAGAGAAACATTCAACGCTCCCACCACTTCCATTTCATGTACTAGATCCCCGGGTCTGAAGTGTAAAGAGAACATTTAACTCTCCCACTACTTCAATGTTATGTATTAGATCCTCAGGTTTAAAGTGTAAAGAGAACATTCAACTCTCCCACTACTTCCATGTCATGTACTAGATCCCTGCGGCTTTGAAGTGTAAAGAGAAACATTCAACTCTCCCACTACTTTTATGTCATGTACTAGATCCTCGGGTCTTAATTTTAAAGAGAACATTTAACTCTCCAACTACTTCCATGTTATGTAGTAGATCCTCAGGTTTGAAGTGTAAAGAGAAACATTCAACTCTCCCACCACTTCCATGTCATGTACTAGATCCTCTGGTCTGAAGTGTAAAGAGAACATTCAACTCTCCAACTACTTCCATGTTATGTACTAGATCCTCAGGTTTAAAGTGTAAAGAGAACATTCAACTCTCCCACTACTTCCATGTCATGTACTAGATCCCTGCGGGTTTGAAGTGTATAGAGAACATTTAACTCTCCAACTACTTCCATGTTATGTACTAGATCCTCGGGTCTGAAGTGTAAAGAGAACATTTAACTCTCCAACTACTTCTATGTTATGTACTAGATCCTCAGGTTTAAAGTGTAAAGAGAAACATTCAACTCTCCCACTACTTCCATGTCATGTACTACATCCTCAGGTTTAAAGTGTAAAGAGAAACATTCAACACTCCAACTACTTCCATGTCATGTACTAGATCCTCGCGGGTTTGAAGTGTAAAGTGAACATTAAATTCTCCCAATACTTCCATGTCATGTACTAAATCTTCGGTTTGAAGTGTAAAGAGAACATTTAACTCTCCCACTTCTTCCATGTCATGTACTAGATCCCCGCGGGTTTGAAGTGTAAAGAGAACATTCAACTCTCCCACTACTTCCATGTCATGTACTAGATACTCAGGTTTGAAGTGTAAAGAGAAACATCCAACTCTCCCATTACTTGAATGTCATGCACTAGATTCTTAGGTTTGAAGTGTAAAGAGAAACATTCAATTTTCCCAATACTTCCATGTCATGTACTAGATCCTTGGCTTTGAAGTATAAAGTGATATTTTAACTCTCCAACTACTTCCATGTCATGTACTAGATCCTCAGGTTTAAAGTGTAAAGAGAAACATTCAACGCTCCCACCACTTCCATTTCATGTACTAGATCCCCGGGTCTGAAGTGTAAAGAGAACATTTAACTCTCCCACTACTTCAATGTTATGTACTAGATCCTCAGGTTTAAAGTGTAAAGAGAACATTCAACTCTCCCACTACTTCCATGTCATGTACTAGATCCCTGCGGCTTTGAAGTGTAAAGAGAAACATTCAACTCTCCCACTACTTTTATGTCATGTACTAGATCCTCGGGTCTTAATTTTAAAGAGAACATTTAACTCTCCAACTACTTCCATGTTATGTAGTAGATCCTCAGGTTTGAAGTGTAAAGAGAAACATTCAACTCTCCCACCACTTCCATGTCATGTACTAGATCCTCGGGTCTGAAGTGTAAAGAGAACATTCAACTCTCCAACTACTTCCATGTCATGTACTAGATCCCTGCGGCTTTGAAGTGTAAAGAGAAACATTCAACTCTCCCACTACTTTTATGTCATGTACTAGATCCTCGGGTCTTAATTTTAAAGAGAACATTTAACTCTCCAACTACTTCCATGTTATGTACTAGATCCTCGGGTCTGAAGTGTAAAGAGAACATTTAACTCTCCAACTACTTCCATGTTATGTACTAGATCCTCGGGTCTGAAGTGTAAAGAGAACATTTAACTCTCCAACTACTTCAATGTCATGTAGTTCCTCGGGTTTGAAGTGTAAAGAGAAACATTCAACTCTCCCAATACTTCAATGTCATGTACTAGATCCTCGGGTTGGACATAAAATAGTTTCAGGTCAATTTCATTAATTGTTTAATCTTTTCTATCATGTGGCCCTGGACACTAGTGTTGGAAATTAAAATGGCCCGCAGATTGAATAAGGTTGGGCATCAGTGTACTATGGTAATGTAAACCTTTATTTTTGTATTAGCTCTAGAGAGAAAAAAAAAACTTTAGTTAAACAAGATTTCTTTTTGACTATAAACAAATGGACAGCATAAATTTAGGACAGCATCGGGCTGTGTTATATTAGTATATGAATTGTTTTAGCGAATTCTTTGTCCTTATACAAACACAAAACACTTTGTAATGAACAGAAAACATTCATGAATTAAAATTCTAAACATTTATATTAATGAGGGCGTACTGTTGCATCACAAAACGTTTCTGGCCTTATTAACATGACCTTTTCAATGGTGACCAGTGACTACTTGGCTTGTGACTTTTAGACTCATGGCTCATGATAAATATAAGGTGACAAGACCAGTGACATTCAGATTCATAGTTCATGATAAGTATAAGGTGACAATCTCAGTGACTACTTGACTTGTGACTTCTATATTCATGGCTTATGTTAACTAACTATAAGGTGATAAGAGTGTGCCTAAAATCCAAAGCAGAAAAAGACATTTGCAGGAATAGATTATTTCTCCAAGGAACGGAAATGATATTAAAGACAAAATTATTAAAACAATATTATACAGGTCGTAATCTAGTTGGGGCGTGGTCCTGTGACATAGTGCACTCATCCTTAATCTTCGAAAACGAAAGGATTGTTTTTATTTAAACAAAATAAATCTTTAATAATATTTGTTCTGTTTTTTTTGTAATTTCTTTTAATGAATGATAATTACCGGTATTTAGACATTTATAAAAAAAAATTAAATTGATAACTACCGGTATTTTCAAAAAATCTTTTTACAAACACACTGCCAACCTCTCATACTGTCATTTATAATAGAACTTGTTTTTTTTTCTTTGTCATATTTTCAATTAGAGCTAACTCCCGGTAGTGATAATTTGCATCGAAATAATTAATTTCACCGGTTTTTCTCGTTAAATAGTAGCTACTTGTTATTTGGTAAGCCCATATAATTCTCATTTATTGTTGATAGGCCTACGCACTAATGTGAGCTATCTTCTTCTATATACTCATTGCACAGCCGATGACACTACTAAGTACTTACTTGAAAGTGGAAGTGATCAATACACAGCCCATGAAACATCCACTTTTTTAAAAATGTGTTTTGAGGTCATAGATACAGGGTCGGCCTTAGGGCACTGCAACTTATGCGGCCGCAGTGGGCCCCGCATTTTCATAGGCCCCGCGCTAACTGTTGTAAATTATTAAATTAAACCATTTTAACTTATAACAGGGTTTCCGCGGTCTCCTGATTTTCCAGGAGCACCTGGAAATCTGAAATTTGCAAAGCAGTGGCGTAGCTAGTCATGTGCGGGTGGTGCGGTGATATTCATTGTTCAAGTATTGCTTGTGTATTCAGTGTTGAAGTATTGCTACTTTGCCAAGAAAAAAATCAGTTTAACAAAAAGATTTCTAAAATAAATCTTACGTTCTTTTTTACTCACAAAACAATCAAATAATTTTATGAAAATTTATTTTTTACATCAATCCCAAAATTACTAAGCCGCCAATTTTTAATCATTGATCGCAATAATTTCCATCTGAGTATTCAATAGTTGGGATAGCGACAAAAATTAATAAATTAATATAATTAATATTTACTTACCACATCAGGATGTTGCTCATATCGGGTGATTTCTTGAATTATTCCGTCTAAGGAAGAATAAATTTCCACCTGTAGCTCTTTCTTGAGTGTTACTACAGAATCTTTACCTTTTTTGCCTGTCATTCTTTTTCTTGTGGCCAATATGTCTTTGAGGTCTGATATTCTCCAGCTCTGTGCACATGCTTTTGAATAAAGGTAACGCTGGCTTCAGCGATGTCTTCAAAATTATTAGTTAAGAATGTTTTAAGGTTTTCCGTTTAAGTGCGCAGTCTCGACTCGACAATCTTTTACTTTTTGATGGTAGAATTACGTGTCCATTATTTTAGTTCATACAACAACCAAAACCCCATGGGGAGAAAATAAATATAGGCTGCCTAATAACTAAAAAACTGCCTTTCAGATCTAGTAGAATATTTTTTCATCTGTGTTAGTCAATGTCTCAAGAGTTTCTATAGTTTTTTTAAAAATTAAACCATAACCATCTTGACGGCTTCGTCTCTGGCGCTCCAGTGGGTTTGAACCAAACGTTTAAAGCTAGTTCCGGTTATTTTGGTGAGGACGTCCTTTCGGTGTGCTGAAGTGGATAAAAAGGTTTGTAAACTGTCAGTGTACATAAAAATGATACTGAATTGATTTCAGATTCAGCCCAAATTCCTGCCAAACTCGGAGAATGGTTCAAGCAGACAAGGAATTAAGATGATGCCAATGAAAGAACTAGTACACCGTCATTAGCCAAGACAACGTTGCCATAACATTTGGGAAATTATTTATAAATATCTGGGTTGTAATCATCCAATATTAAAATAAGTTCGTTTAACATTTGTGTTCTCTTAGGAGTGGATCTTGGATAGTAATTTCACAAGCTCCCAGAAATGACCTAGATTTTGTCTTTGCAATTCTTCTTCAACTTGTTCGCGATGCCAATTGAATGCCAGATTCTGTTTTGAGAGTAAATAAATGATATCCATTTTTTTAGGAAGCACTATCAGATTTTTACTCTTTTGGACCGTTTGATCCCTGCCTTCAATCATTACAACCAGAGATGACCATCTATCCATCTGAGCGCTATGCGTGCCAACAGGACTTTTCAGTTTTGAGCAACGACCATACTATTTTTGACATGACAGTAGTACAATGAAAGAGTTGGTGGTGACCAAAAAAACTTAACAAAAGATAATTTGCATACAAAAATGTTGATGTCACTTTCATTGCTCAATGGTCATTAAAGTTTACAAGAAACTAACAAGAATCATAGCAGTGGCGTAGCAGGGTACCCGTGGGGCCGGGTTCAAGAAAATATTGGTGGACCCACTCCTCCAATAAGACGAACACACCGTAAGACAAAACAATTGAGTAATCTGAATGTATCGGTACATTGACCAAAAGGCATTCCAATGCAAGTAGAGTAGCTTCTTAATAATCTAATTACGTTTGAAGAAGGACTCCAACACAAATTAAAAGTTTGTATGTTTGTACAATTTTTTGAACAGAATGAAACGAGTTAACGGAGTTTCAAATCAATAAAGAAATGTTTTATGAGTTCTAGTTCCAATTCTACACATTTACATTCCAAAAACACTTCTAAGTGTCAAACTGAATATTTATTTATTGAACATTTCTCTGGCCTTCTTAGTCTATGACCTCTTTCAGTCGCGAAGCGACTATGGATCAACTCATGGAAATGAGATGAATGCCTGGGCAATAGCTGTGGTCGGAACGATGTCGCCCACACATCATGCCCCCCCCCCCCCATTTTCACGCAGCAGATGTATTCAAAAGAACGGCAATGCCGATAAAGTTTGGGTTCAGCGGCGTCGCAGGTTTTGCCAGGGTGTAGCACTGGTTGTTGCAAACTGCCTTAGGGTTGCCAGCTCCTGATTTTTCTTCAGGGTTGACTCCCGAAGCCTTTCCCATGATTGGGTATAGCTGAAAGGCAACAGAGGTTTGAATTCAGAGTTTTCCTTCTCCTAGGTGGGTAGCCAGCCATGGCTAACGAGCCCCTCCTGCCTGAAACTTACTGGTTAAGGCGCCAGTTGCTCGCCTTTGCCCCTTCTCCTCTTAGTGAGATCAGTTCCGCCGGACTGAATATCTGAGCCACACGTTAAGGCCAGGAGTTGGACAGGTTGTCAGAGGCTATTTGAGACGCATGCCATTTGGAAGCATTTTATAGGTAGTGGAGTGCAAACATCCATTACCACTTCCGGCAATGACAACCTTACCTTCTTAGTAGCAAAGCAAGAAATAAATGCATCTATTTCTAAATGCGCCAGCGGCTTCTTCTGATGAAACGACGCCCAAAGATTATTCTAGTATCCAGTCCTATTGGAAGCATCTTCATAGCTTTAGCCTCGTATTTTATCTAAGGATAAATGGGTTTTTTTATTGCTTGGAGTATTTGCTCAGCAAATTCTGACGTCTGGTTCTCACATATATGGAAACCTAGAAATGACTATCTAATTTCTATTTTTTTGGATGCTCCGCCATCGGAGATCACTGAACAGTATCAAGAAAATAATACGAATTTGATATCAACTTTTTATTTCTCTTGAGCGCTGCCACCAATGAAAGAGACATATGGTGCAGAATGGATGACCTAAATTACCGATATTTTTTTCAGAACTGCTTTGCCCAACAGATGTATTATCTCGTTTTGAATCGTTGGGATTTGATTTCCTGTCAAATTTGAATATTCATATCAATTTCCTGAGGTTTTTGTATAAATATATGGCGTTAAATCTCTTTAAGAGCTATGAAATAAGTTTCAACCAAATACTAAGCATTGGTCAGAGAATGGCACCATTCCATGATCCATTTAGTTATTCGTCTATCTTCTAGATCTTTGTTCTAAACCTGCTCCCCGATTCGGTTTCCTCCTTAATTGCAATAGCACAAGCATGTTCAACTTGAACGATTCCTATGTTGACACTCTGATCTCTGATCTTGCTAAATATTTAATGTTATTTTGATTTTGTTTTTGTTTAGATTTCATCTCCTTTTTATTCTGTTCTACGATTGCATCAACATTTTGTACACACTACAGAAGACAACAAAAAAATGCGATGAAGACTTTCGAGGACGCATCGTCCTGCTTGAATGTTTTACACTATTTCAAAATAGAAAATTTAAAACAACAGTTCAGACAGTTTTTGAACTACTAAACATATTACAAAATTCAGTTTAGATTTCAGACTAATTTTTTTTATATCTGAGTTAGTTAGTTTTTGTTTTTTAAATCATAATATGAGTACACTTTGCGACAAGAAATACATCACTATTTAAAGTTATATTTCATTCAAATCCATGAGAGACTACGGTTACAGTACACCAAAAAAAATGTCATACTATTTTTTTTTAAAGATAGGAAAAAGACATCCGAGTACTTAGTAACATACAATCATGATATTACATATTTTAAGTACAAAACAACATAAAAACATATTAAGCTTTGAAAAAAATGAATAATTTGCAACTGTATCGAAATTTTAATTAGTGACAATCAGGACTATCCCTGTTTCTTAACCAAACTCCCCCATCCACTCCATTCCTGTACTACTCCCAATGGTTTTATGAACAGACACGGAAACAAAAAGAATGGGACGATATGGAAACGATTGTCACCTCAAACGCACGGTTAGGTCTCTAGCCACCAATACAATTTACAAAACCTAATGGAAAGCAAATCCTTACAATAAAGCTTCAAACACTGGTTTTGAAGTTAATAGTTAGGTTGAATAAATACAACGCTCAGGACATTTTGAGGAAGCTTTTTAAATTCTATTTTTTTTAATCAGTTTTTACAGAAGTGAATTTAGTTTTTCACTTTGGTGTCATCCTTAAGTTCTCAACTAGTCAAGAGTCATGGGCCCAAGTGCAGTGGGCCCCTAATGGTCGTGGGCCCGGGTTCATTGAACCCCTTCGCGCCATGGATGCTACGCCACTGAATCATAGTGAAATGAAAATAAACAACAAGTATTTTGCAGATCCAGAGTCTAGAGGTTTAAGCTCTAGATCTAGATGAAAGCAGCGTACCGAGCAATGAAGTAACACAATGAAGTAACAACATGTACCATGTGCCTTAGAAGAAAATAGGCGTGCAAAAGTGTGTTTCCTTAAGACAGTGATGCCCAAAATACGGCCCGCGGGCCAGATCCGGCCCGCGACGTGGTTCCATCCGGCCCGCGAAAATGTCGACTGAAAGTGTAGAAAATCCGCTTACCCCTCCCCCCCTAAAGAAAAGGTTGTGAAAATGTCTCTTTACCTACGTTAGAGCCCTCAATTTTTCTCCGATTGATTGGTACCATGACTAACAGTTGTGCGTTTTTCAATTGGACTCTTAATGTAGAATTTATAAAAAAAAAAGTAAGGACTTACTTTTTGGCAGAACATGATAATAAGCCATATATATGAGTTGTTAATAAAGTGTGGCTGTTAAAACAAACAAAAGAAACGCAATTATAAAACAAATTTGGCATCATGTGAATCAAAAGATTGTTAAACTACGTCTAGAGATTAGAAGATTATTGTTAATATTTACCAAAAAGAGACAAGAATGTGAGTCGTTGGGTAAAGCTAGCTACACTGTCGCTCATATTTTTAATAGAGAAAGGAAGCATGAAAAAAAAAAGATACTAATATCCCATTAATGAATGTAAGTGCTAGATCCACGGGTTTCTAATCAAATAGTTTCAGGTCAATTTCATTTCGTTTTTGTACCATTCCGTTTATGTGGCCCGCGACACCAGGGTCGGAAATTAAAATGTCCCGAAGGTCAATTTATGTTGGGCATCATAGGAGATGAACAAAAATGTAAAATAATCAAATTTGTAGTTAACATTTCAAATACAATAGTTTGTGTTTTGTTTTCCATTTCTGTACAATGTGATGTTTTTACTGAGAAAGTTTATCGTTCGTTTGATGCCCCCCACCACTTGATGCCCCGTGCGGCCCGCACCACCCGCACACTGCTAGCTACGCCACTGCTAATAACTAAAAGATCATTCAAAGTACTAACATTTTCTCTTATACTCTCTCCCCCTCCTCTACCCGCCGCACTGCCTGGGGTTTTAATAGGATTATGATAGTAGAGAACAATAGCAGAGAATGTGTGCTCTGTCAGGGGGAAGCAATCCTCGCACCAGTATTGACAGACTTGGTGGATTGTTCTTCGTACCAGTACCATTATTGATGAACTTGGATTGTATGCCTAATGGAGTCGTCTGTCTATTAGAGACAAATGAAACACATTCAGCACTGCCTTTTGATATCAGGTTTAATGTTCAAACTATCCCGTTTCATTCTATAATTAGCTCTGAAATGCTCAATAGTATTCAATAGAATAGAGTGGACATCCTAAACCTCTATTCAATAGTTCCTGCAATAACATACACTTTTCACACAAACTTAAACTTTTTTTTAACTAAACGAGATAAAGAAGGACTGCCAGGCTTTGTGGTTTGATGAGATTAAAAATGACTACCAGGCCTTGTGGTCTGATGAGATTAAGAATGACTGTCAGGCCTTGTGGTCTGATGAGATTAAGAATGTCTGTCAGGCCTTGTGGTCTGATGAGATTAAGAATGGCTGCCTGGTAGTGTGTTCTTTTCAGTCTGGCAATCTAGAGTCGTCTCTCTTACCCAAGACAGCTGACGAAAATGCCGCTAATCTTGCATCATACACACTACAAAGCCACCAACCAATCGCCAACCTCCTCTCATCATCACCATAGAAACACACACACACACTCCTTAACAACCATACTACAGATTAGTTACTTATAATGACAGACGCATATAAATATTTTGAGATTAACAAATACCATTTCACATTCGTCTCTGTACCAATGACGACTTATCATCTTACACAAAAACATGAACAACCAACGAAATGATTTATTGGCCAGACACACTGAGCAACAAAGAAGTGCACAACTTTTCAAACACATTTTTTGACTTTGATGACTAAAATAGATACGTGTCTAAATTATCGTTTATTCACTAACCAAATAGACTTTTAAAATACCGCCATTTCTATCTGTGTGTGTGTGTGTATTGTCTGGCAAGTTAATAGCAGCTTTTTGTGCCTTTCATCTAGAGTTTATTAGTGTCGACCTTTTTAGAAAGAAGGCGAATGACACCCCGACACTGCTGGCCATAAAACATACAAGAGAGCTCTTCTGTTTATGTGGTAAGAGAAGATACGTAGCATAAATCAAAATTAGCTAAAAACAAAATGCTATGTATGACAGTGTATCCCAAACCCTAGTGTTCCGCGAGGCCTGAATGGGTGTCCCACGAACTGCTAGAATAGTTAACTTGGAGTCCACCACGTTAATTAACCTCTCTAAAAAAAAAAATAAACAAGAAGTTCCGTTAAATACGTAGAATGTGCGAAGTGTTCCGTTAGGGAACAAGTTTGGGAACCACTGATCTATCATCTTCCCCCTTACACACACACACACCCACACGATTGTTTGAGGGGAGATAACAAACTGGTATTCATTTAAGGTGGACAGAGGGCGAAGAACACGATAGAAGGCATCCAGAGGCGGGTCACTCCAGCGAGAACACAATAGAAGGCATCCAGAGACGGGTCACTCCAGTGAGAACACACTAAAAGGCATCCAGAGGCGGGTCACTCCAGCGAGAACACAATAGAAGGCATCCAGAGACGGGTCACTCCAACGAGAACACAATAGAAGGCATCCAGAGACGGGTCACTCCAACGAGAACACAATAGAAGGCATCCAGAGGCGGGTCACTCCAGCGAGAACACAATAGAAGGCATCCAGAGGCGGGTCACTCCAGCGAGAACACAATAGAAGGCATCCAGAGACGGGTCACTCCAACGAGAACACAATAGAAGGCATCCAGAGGCGGGTCACTCCAGCGAGAACACAATAGAAGACATCCAGAGGCGGGTCACTCCAGCGAGAACAAATGAACCAGTGGGAACTGATCGGGCGTAATGCTTGGTTCATTGACTTATATATACTATATCTAGACTGCACATGGAGATTTTTTAACACTACAAAAATGTGAAAATTTTTTTGAAAGTTGGATTAAGGCGTTGTTTTGTAAAGTAGTTAAAAGAAGTAAAGTTGTCTTTTTTTTCAACCCTAACCTATGTTACATATAATTTAATTTTTAGTAGGAAAGGCCCATCAGCGAAATGGCATATAAAGCGAACACCTCCCCGTAATTTTTATCCATTCTTATTTATTTTAAAAGTAACTGCAGAACTAATAAAATGGTATTACAAAGACTCCATTTTTCTACATTTCCCACATATTCACTTTCTTTTTCCCTCATACAATAAAGCATAGCTGAAGGTCAAAGTTGACATGTATGGAAATTTTATTCTCAAAACGTTTCCGGATAAACGAGAATAGGTCCGAACTTAAGGCGATTTAAAAGCACCAATGGACATCGGCCGAAAAAATTTTGCATATAATGCTTCTAAATAGATGTTGAAATAGTTAGCTATAATAGCAAAGGCTATTTATTCCGTTGAAAAAAAAATATTATGGGGTGTTCGCTCAAAATGACTTTTTTAACTGAAAACCTATTCAGCGAAAGCCCCTGTAATAAGCTTAAAAAGCTATTTAATGATAATTTAGTGACTGATTTAATCTGTTTTTCTTTTTATCTTATCTATTGTTATTGTTTGTAAACTGAAATATTAAAATAATAGGCATATTTTTAACCTTAACCCAATGTCTTCGTTTTCGAAGATTAAGGATGAGTGCAGTACGTGTTTCACATGACTACGCCCAGTTACGAGCAGCATATTTTTCCGCATTTTCTTTCCGACTAAAATGTTTGACTCAGAGGTCATAAGTTGGCAGTTACTTTCCTCTGTGCCATTGAGGGTGAAATGACGCTTCAGTTGATCATAATAGCGCTTAGGCCTATACGGCTTATACGGGGGTGGGGGGGGGGGGCTCTGTTTTGCCGTCCTCCTTTTTTTAACTGGCTGGTTAACCTCTTGTTACTAAATAATGATATTAATATGTGTATAAATATTTAAAAGCTCAGAATTCATTTTCACAGGGTTCCCCCACCATTCTGAGATTAGGATTTCAGGAGATTTCCAAGAGTTTTCCAGGAGAAAATATTCGATTTCAGGATCGGAAAAAAGGCGAACTATATATTTAGTAATAAATATAAGAATTATCATATAATATACATGTATAAAATTACAAGATCTCTCCTGAACCTTTCGTCTCCATGCCCGAAACCCAAGCTGTTGTAGATCTGTCTCCATACATCATCAATCCATCGCATTCGGGATCTGCCTTTGGGTCAATCAGCGCGCGTGTGTGTATGTGTGTGTGTGTGTGAGAGAGAGATCGAGTTGATGGTGATTAAGTGCACTGAACATGTGTTCTTTAAAAAAAATAGTCACTGTAACGAGAGTTAATGAAATGGAGAGTAGTACGACGTGGACTAGCTTATAGGGAGGAGGCGAGATAGAATTTTGTAGTTTCTTTCTTTAAAAAAAATATTTGATCGCAAGTTTCGTAGGCTATATATAGACATCATGTTCCAAGCAGAGAAAGGAGATGTGGAGCACGAGAAAAGTGAAAACAAATTTAGGCCTAATGCCACAAGGAGGACAATAGTTATAATGCTTCATGGAAGAAGTTAGATGATACAACTAATTGAAACATACTTTCCTATATTTTAACATGCTATGTCGCTATTTTTTACGGCCTTTCGCTCATTATGACTCCCGCGAAAATTGCGTTCGCTGATTAGGTCCGACCCCTACCGAAAGTTGACTTGAATTATAAATTTAATAGTTGATATGGAAAAAAGAGTCAAATTTAGTTTTATCGCCCAATAGCTGAGAACTCCGCAGATGTTTCATTTTTTAAATAAGTTTAACAATTTCGGAGTTAAAAATTCTAAACTAAAAACTGGTACAAAAGCGTTCGCCATTGGTTCTTTCCCATAGATCTAGTAATTGAACATCAAAAATAAGAGTACTCTCGTCTCATAATTATTATTTTGCAATTTTTAGATACATAATCTAGAAAGATCTAGGTAATCAATCTATTTAAATGCTACTTCTTTATCAATAGACTGAATGCAACACTAAATTGTGATTTTGATTGTGTATGTCGTTCCTTATATTTGTGAATTTAGAATTCCTGACGAACATTCTTTCATTAGACATTACGCGAAATGTTACACATCTCTATATTCCTAGGTCTAAAACTCTATTTCAACTCTAAGATGATAGAAATTCTCTTCGCAAAGATAGTTTTATAATTAAACACATGAACATATTAATTATAGTCCATTCATTTCATATGTTAATCAAATTAACATTCAAATTTGTTTTTCTAAAGTATTTCTACATAGATCTACATTCGTTCGCCAATGTTTTCCATAAAAAATGAATTCAGGTCAATTAGCTATTTTTACCTCCATTCATAATATTTTTTTATTCATGAATTCATGCATTCGCTTTACGTATAACATTATTATTTTCTTTAATTGTTTCTATTGCACTATATCAGTCACTATATCAGCAATACGCAAGTTAAGACGCGCGGGCAGCGTGTAATATCTGTCTAGTAATAGATAAGTCTATGGTTTGGTTCTATTTTCAAACAAATCCATAGACGTACATCAACTTTGTGTGCACTGTATGACGTAACAATCATCAGCTGGACTGCTACATTTCATTTACAATTTGTTTAGGAATCATTTTTGAAAATGAACTCATCAATGTCTAGGACGCTAAATTGAACTTCCACATTGCCAACGAAATAAAAAAAAGTTACAAACGAAGACAATGGATTCTGTAGAGCTAAAATGTGCCCCCAAAATGTTTTATATTGAATTTTTGAAAGCATACGTTATCAACATCTTCTTTACTTTGTACACCGAATACACCAAAAAGCTTTCAATATTTTGTTTTTCCGCCATGTAAGAAACTCTGCAATAATAACTGTTCAATTTGTTAATACGCAATAGAAATACTTGATCTATGCCTCCAACTAGATCCAGTATCCAAATGCAAGTAATAGTCTTTTACTTTTGGCAAAGACTGGATCTAGATCAAGAAATTATGTCGTCGTTTTAAAAGTTTGTAACTAACAATGGATACGTATAAAACGTTTAATTGTCATAAGCACTTTGCTATCACAGTGGTTAGTGGATTGGCTTGAGCCCTTGAGTTCGGATTCAAGTCGCACATTTTTTAAAAATAAAATACATTTAAAAGATATTACGGTGACCTTTACCCCCTACTTCCCTTCCCCTTTCCCAATGATCCAGACATAGGATCATAGCGCATTGAGAAAGCTAAAAGCATGAAATTGCGCTAAACAAAAACAAAGAGTGTTTGTGTTGAGGGGGTGCAATTGTCTGGGGAATTTATTTTTTAAGAAATAATGTAATATAAAAAAAGGGAGAAAAAGAGACATGCCTTGAAGTGCTTTAAAAAGTTATCAAAAAGGGTCAAGTTATGTCCCCTTGATGCAAGTGAAAAACTGGAAATGATCGAAACCAAAATTGAAAACATTTGCAGTTAGCACAGCAAGGAAATAAAACTAAAGTGACCAGGTCATCATTGATCAAAGCAGTGGGAGGGGTGGCGCACTGAAAGCGGCTGACACTGTACTTTCATAGACAGCTTAGGAATACCAGAGGTTCACCTGAGGTTCTCAGTCTACAGCCTCGACGGTTGTGATTAGATGAGCTTCCTGGTTATGGAGCTCTTCGGAGAGTTCGAAGAAGAAGAAACTCATAGGGCTTACTAGATGTTTCTCTCCTGACTACTGCAAGTAATCATTTCCTTTAGTGATAGACCTTCGTCTCGTTTTCTGGCCACTAGAGAACTAGAGAAATGGCGTTCTTGTTTCATATCATTGGGATGTACTGTCATTCCTTCATCCTTATTTTCTTGTATAATATCTACAAGATGCCAGAGACTGGCTAGTATTAATGAAATAATATCAATATAATATATATATATATACTTGTATAATATCTACAAGATGCCCGAGACTGGCTAGTATTAATGAAATAATACCAATATAATATATATATATATTAAAATATATAATAATATATTTATATATATATATATATATATCCTCCTTCGTGATCGAAGATGAGCACATTTCTCATATCCTATGGACTAGAAGATGACTGTAAAGTCCAATCCTCGCTTTGAAAAGCCGGCCGCATACGTGGCATGGGTAGGTTTGGTCACTTTAGACAACCTCGTTGTCAACACTATAATACAGTCAATATTCCAGAGCTGTCAACATTACAGCACAGTCAACACTATAATGCAGTCAATATTCCAGAGCAGTCAACATTACAACACAGTCAACACAACAATATAGTCAACATTTCAGAGCTGTCAGCATTGAAATACAGAAATGAAATTATATAATATCACTTGCTTTGACAGTGTAGTTAACACTAAAATGGATCAACATTTCAGTTATTAAGTCATCAATACAGTAAAGTCAATATTTCAATGATCAACATTTCAATATAGTCAACATTTCAATACAGTCAACAACTCAAGGTAATCAACATGTCAGTACAGTCATCATTTCAGTGTCTTGAACATTACACACACCTTAGTTGTTAAATATTGCGTGTGTGTTTATTTTTTTTAAA